>JAWZYT010003887.1:27500-48281 GCA_034508575.1 Petrolisthes manimaculis | reverse complement strand
CCGGTTAGGTCCCGGTAGTCTGTCCCGGTTCTGTTATGTTAGGTTAGGTCCCGGTAGTTTGCCCCGGTTAGGTCCCGGTAGTCTGTCCCGGTTCTGTTATGTTAGGTTAGGTCCCGGTAGTCTGCCCCGGTTAGGTCCCGGTAGTCTGTCCCGGTTCTGTTATGTTAGGTTAGGTCCCGGTAGTCTGCCCCGGTTAGGTCCCGGTAGTCTGTCCCGGTTCTGTTATGTTAGGTTAGGTCCCGGTAGTCTGCCCCGGTTAGGTCTCGGTAGGTTAGGTTAGGTTAGGTTAGGTTAGGTTAGGTTAGGTTAGGTCCTGGTAGTATGCCCCGGTTAGGCTATGTTAGGTTAGGTCCCGGTAGTCTGCCCCGGTTAGGCTATGTTAGGTTAGGTCCCGGTAGTTTGCCCCGGTTAGGTCCCGGTAGTCTGTCCCGGTTCTGTTATGTTAGGTTAGGTCCCGGTAGTCTGCCCCGGTTAGGCTATGTTAGGTTAGGTCCCGGTAGTCTGCCCCGGTTAGGCTATGTTAGGTTAGGTCCCGGTAGTTTGCCCCGGTTAGGTCCCGGTAGTCTGTCCCGGTTCTGTTATGTTAGGTTAGGTCCCGGTAGTCTGCCCCGGTTAGGTCCCGGTAGTCTGTCCCGGTTCTGTTAGGTTAGGTTAGGTCCCGGTAGTCTGCCCCGGTTAGGTCCCGGTAGTCTGTCCCGGTTCTGTTATGTTAGGTTAGGTCCCGGTAGTCTGCCCCGGTTAGGTCCCGGTAGTCTGTCCCGGTCCTGTTATGTTAGGTTAGGTCCCGGTAGTCTGCCCCGGTTAGGTCCCGGTAGTCTGTCCCGGTCCTGTTATGTTAGGTTAGGTCCCGGTAGTCTGCCCCGGTTAGGTCCCGGTAGTCTGCCCCGGTTAGTCTATGTTAGGTTAGGTCCCGGTAGTTTGCCCCGGTTAGGTCTCGGTAGGTTAGGTTAGGTTTGGTTAGGTTAGGTTAGGTTAGGTTAGGTTAGGTTAGGTTAGGTTAGGTTAGGTTAGGTTAGGTTAGGTTAGTATGCCCCGGTTAGGCTATGTTAGGTTAGGTCCCGGGTGTCTGCCCCGGTTAGGTCCCGGTAGTATGCCCCGGTTAGGCTATGTTAGGTTAGGTCCCGGTAGTCTGCCCCGGTTAGGCTATGTTAGGTTAGGTCCCGGTAGTCTGTCCCGGTTCTGTTATGTTAGGTTAGGTCCCGGTAGTCTGCCCCGGTTAGGTCTCGGTAGGTTAGGTTAGGTTAGGTTAGGTTAGGTTAGGTTAGGTTAGGTCCTAGTAGTCTGCCCCGGTTAGGCTATGTTAGGTTAGGTCCCGGTAGTCTGCCCCGGTTAGGCTATGTTAGGTTAGGTCCCGGTAGTGTGCCCCGGTTAGGTCCCGGTAGTCTGTCCCGGTCCTGTTATGTTAGGTTAGGTCCCGGTAGTCTGCCCCGGTTAGGTCCCGGTAGTCTGTCCCGGTCCTGTTATGTTAGGTTAGGTCCCGGTAGTCTGCCCCGGTTAGGTCCCGGTAGTCTGTCCCGGTTCTGTTATGTTAGGTTAGGTCCCGGTAGTCTGCCCCGGTTAGGTCCCGGTAGTCTGTCCCGGTTCTGTTATGTTAGGTTAGGTCCCGGTAGTCTGCCCCGGTTAGGCTATGTTAGGTTAGGTCCCGGTAGTCTGCCCCGGTTAGGCTATGTTAGGTTAGGTCCCGGTAGTCTGCCCCGGTTAGGTCCCGGTAGTCTGTCCCGGTTCTGTTATGTTAGGTTAGGTCCCGGTAGTCTGCCCCGGTTAGGTCCCGGTAGTCTGTCCCGGTTCTGTTATGTTAGGTTAGGTCCCGGTAGTCTGCCCCGGTTAGGTCCCGGTAGTCTGTCCCGGTCCTGTTATGTTAGGTTAGGTCCCGGTAGTCTGCCCCGGTTAGGTCCCGGTAGTCTGTCCCGGTCCTGTTATGTTAGGTTAGGTCCCGGTAGTCTGCCCCGGTTAGGTCCCGGTAGTCTGTCCCGGTCCTGTTATGTTAGGTTAGGTCCCGGTAGTCTGCCCCGGTTAGGTCCCGGTAGTCTGTCCCGGTCCTGTTATGTTAGGTTAGGTCCCGGTAGTCTGCCCCGGTTAGGTCCCGGTAGTCTGTCCCGGTCCTGTTATGTTAGGTTAGGTCCCGGTAGTCTGCCCCGGTTAGGTCCCGGTAGTATGCCCCGGTTAGGTCCTGGTAGTCTACTGTGGTCTAGGTTAGGTAAGGTAATATTACTACTACTACTAATATTACTACTACTACTACTAATTCTAATAGGAAGAGGTTAGGTTAAATAAGGCTTGGTTTGGTTAGGCTGTCGAGAAGAAGCCCAAAAAATTTTTTATTTCGCCTCTAAATCCAAAAAATGGCCCCCCCAAGCCCTTGTTTTACCCTCCCCCACCCCACCAACCACCCCGGCGGCTTACGACCTTATATATATTCGACAAAAATCGCCAACACCCCCATTTTAGCCAATCACAACTCACCTTGGGGCTACAAAACTGGGCTACAAAACATTGGTAACACTGCTTCTACCCTTCACACTTGGGCTAGAGGTGGCTAGAAGTGGCTACAACACCATGGCAACACTGCATTTACACATTCGAGTCATTTTCAATTTTCATCTACTATATTGCACACCTTTATACTTCACTTTAATCTACAGGATTTTTAAGACTACTATTTCACTTTTAGTACACATTATTCGTTTTCAAGGGCATTATTTTCATTTCATTTCATTGCAAATGTTTCTTTGTTTACATGTGTGTGTGAGAGAGAAAGAGAGAGAGAGAGTCGTAAGTATAGCCAGAACAAAAGCCTCAATTGGCAATACTACTACTACTACTACTACTACTAGTACTACTACTACTACTACTACTACTACTACTACTAATAATAATAATAATAATAATAATAATAATAATAATAATAATTATAATAATAATAATAATAATACAGGTAATAATAATAATAATAATAATGAATAATTTCTAATCTATATATCTAATATATAATAGCATGGTGTATATAAACACGTTTTCTTTAGTGGTAGAAACGGGATAGAAAATTGGTTCAGTTCATCCCTATATAAGTCAGATTTCCCTGCCTGCCTGCCTACCTACCTGCCTCCCTACCCTCCTGCCTGCCTCCCTCCCTGCCTGCCTGCATGCCTGCCTGCCTGCCTGTCTGTCTGTCTGCCTCCCTCCCTGCCTGCCTGCCTGCCTACCTGCCTACCTGCCTGCCTACCTGATTACCTGCCTGCCTGCCTGCCTGCCTGCCTACCTGTCTGCCTACCTGCCTACCTGTCTGCCTACCTGCCTACCTGCCTGCCTGCCTGCCTGCCTACCTGCCTACCTGCCTGCCTGCCTGCCTACCTGCCTGCCTACCTGTCTGCCAATCTGCCTGCCTCCCTACCTGCCTGTCTGCCTGCCTGCCTGTTAAAACACGTTTTTTTGGCCCAAAAAGTCGATTTGTGCATGCATCTTCGATACCCGTTTATATCCCAAATTTTAGGCTAAATTTGGGATATAAACGGGTATCGAAGATGCATGCACAAATCGACTTTTTGGGCCAAAAAAAAACGTGTTTTAGCATTTTTTTGCCTGAAAATTGAAATTTTTCAAGCACAGTACAAATCGCTTCTGAGACCAAAAAAACCCGATTTTTCGGTGTTTTTAGGCTAAATTTGGGATATAAATGGGTATCGAAGATGCATGCACAAATCGACTTTTTGGGCCAAAAAAACGTGTTTTAGCATTTTTTTTGCTGAAAATTGATTTTTTTCTAGAACAGTGTAGACATATACAAATCGCTTCTGAGACCCAAAAAACTCGATTTTTCGGTGTTTTTAGGCTAAATTTGGGATATAAACGGGTATCGAAGATGCATGCACAAATCGACTTTTTGGGCCAAAAAAACGTGTTTTAGCATTTTTTTTGCCTGAAAATTGATTTTTTTCTAGAACAGTGTAGACATGTACAAATCGCTTCTGAGACCCAAAAAACTCGATTTTTCGGTGTTTTTAGGCTAAATTTGGGATATAAACGGGTATCAAAGATGCATGCACAAATCGACTTTTTGGGCCAAAAAAACGTGTTTTAACATTTTTTTTGCCTGAAAATTGAAATTTTTCTAGCACAGTACAAATCGCTTCTGAGACCCAAAAAACTCGATTTTTCGGTGTTTTTAGGCTAAATTTGGGATATAAACGGGTATCGAAGATGCATGCACAAATCGACTTTTTGGGCCCAAAAAACGTGTTTTAGCATTTTTTTGCCTGAAAATTGAAATTTTTCTAGAACAATGTAGACATGTACAAATCGCTTCTGAGACCCAAAAAACTCGATTTTTCGGTGTTTTTAGGCTAAATTTGGGATATAAACGGGTATCGAAGATGCATGCACAAATCGACTTTTTGGGCCAAAAAAAAACGTGTTTTAGCATTTTTTTGCCTGAAAATTGAAATTTTTCTATCACAGTACAAATCGCTTCTGAGACCAAAAAAACCCGATTTTTCGGTGTTTTTAGGCTAAATTTGGGAAATAAACGGGTATCGAAGATGCATGCACAAATCGACTTTTTGGGCCAAAAAAACGTGTTTTAACATTTTTTTTGCTAGAAAATTGAAATTTTTCAAGCACAATACAAATCGCTTCTGAGACCCAAAAAACTCGATTTTTCGGTGTTTTTAGGCTAAATTTGGGATATAAACGGGTATCGAAGATGCATGCACAAATCGACTTTTTGGGCCAAAAAAACGTGTTTCAGCATTTTTTTTGCCTGAAAATTGATTTTTTTTCTAGCACAGTGTAAACATGTTCAAATCGCTTTTGAAACCCAAAAAACTCGATTTTTCGGTGTTTTTAGGCTAAATTTGGGATATAAACGGGTATCGAAGATGCATGCACAAATCGACTTTTTGGGCCAAAAATTTTATGGCGAATGTGACACTCCCCTTCACCAGGATTCACAAAGTGATACCATACATCTACATTCGGCTTAAAAAGTCAGAAAGCAAATTATCCCTTCCCTTTATGGCCCTGATTGTGAATGAATAATTCTGTAAAAGCAGGGACCATCTTAGTAACCTTGAATTTTCTGGTTTCTTTCTTTTTAGATACTCTAAAGCAGAATGATCAGTGCACAAAACAAATTCCTTTCCATAAAGGTATTGATCAAACTTTTTCAGGGCAAATATCATGGCGAGACATTCTCTCTCCACAACTGAATATCTAGTCTCTCTGGACTGCAACTTGCGACTTGCATAAGCCACGGGGAGGAGTTCTCCTTCAAATTCCTGAAGTAGCGCTGCCCCCAAGGCATAAGCTGACGCGTCAGTCTGGACCACAAACGGTATCGTAAAATCAGGTGCTCTGAGGATGGGAAAAGTGATTAGACATTGTTTTAAAAAGTCAAATGCATCTTGGTGTACATTTTCCCACTTTAACTGATTTGGGCATCTTGACTTCAGCAAATCCGTGAGTGAGACTGTCACATGAGAATAATGTGGTATGAACCTCTGATACCATCCTATGAGACCCAGAAACGATCTTAATTGTCTTTTTGTGTATGGTGCAGGTGTTTCTATGATTCTTTGCACTGTGTCATCTACAGGGGTAATTCTTCCCTTTCCCACCTTATGACCTAGGAAGGTTACGGTTTCATACCCGAACAAACATTTAGAAGGTCTCACTGTAAGTCCAGACTCTCTTATCTTCTCAAACAACCCTCGTAAGACCTTAAGATGTTCGTTCCAAGTAGTTGTATGACAGAGTACATCATCCATATAGTTATTGATATTATCTAAACCCTGTAAGAGTTTCCTCATCATTTTGTTATAGGTACTTGGCGAGTTCACCAAACCAAAGGGCATTCTAGCAAAATGATAATTCCCATTAGGACCCACAAACCCAGTGTATTGTTTTGATTCTTCATCCTTCTTAATCTGCCAGAATCCCTTGCTAATATCTAACTTCGAGAAGAAAGTTTTTCCTTTTATACTTGTAAGTATGTCATCAGGTTTGTTCATTGGCTCACAATCGAATTTAGTTATTTTATTCAATGACTTATAGTTTACACAGAACCTGAAGGTGTTGTCTGGCTTCTTGACTAATACTATTGGAGCACAATACTCAGAATTAGACTTCTCAATGATTCCTTCCTGTAACATATTTTCAATTTCTTTCTCTACAGACAATCTGGTAGAAAATGGAATGGGATAAGGCTTTTCTCTAATGGGAGATTGATCTGTGACATTTATGACATGTTTCACCAGGTCGGTTAAACCTGGCTTATCTGTAAATATGTCCTTATACTCATAAATCAAATTCTTAAGCCCTGCCGTTTGGTTTGGAGACAAGTCCAAATTTACATTCACCATTGTAAAATCTTCCTGACCTTGAATTTCACATGTCTCAATTGGTACATCATCTGCATATGTATCCATAGATTCAATGACAGATACAGATATGGCTACATTTCCATCAGAATCAGCATCTAAATTATTATCAATACTTCTACTCTCGTATTTCTTCAACAGGTTTGCATGGAAAAGTTTACATTTATCTTCACTTATCTTCACCTTATAATCTAAATCACCCACCTTCTCTATTATTTCAAAGGGACCTTTCCAATTGAGTAACAGCTTGTTAGAGTCTGTTGGTAGGAGTAACAGGACCTTATCTCTAACTTGAAATGGTTTCTTTCTAGCCTTTTTATCATAATGATGTTTATATTTTACTGAGGCTTCTTCCAAACTATGTTGTACTAGTTTACAGGTCTCCTCAAGTCTGTTTCTCAAATTGGTTACATACTCGTATGTAGTTAGTACATCATCATTCTCCCTGTCTTTGGTCCACAATTCTTTTAAAAGTTTAACTGGTCCATTCACCGTGCGCCCATATAAAAGCTCGAAAGGCGCGAACCCTGTGCTAGCCTGTGGGACCTCTCTATATGCAAAGAGAACAGCTGGCAGATATCTATCCCAATCTTCCGGCCGCTCCTGACACATCTTCCTAAGCATTGCCTTAAATGTACCATTAAACCTTTCATTCAGCCCATTTGCCATAGGGTGGTACGGAGTGGTAAATGCTTGCTTCACACTAATAAGCCTACACACCTCCGTCATGAGCCGAGAGGTGAATTGTGAACCTCTATCACTCAGAATTTCTTTCGGAAATCCTACTCTACAAAATATGACCAAGAGTGCTTCTGCAACTCTTTCTGTATCTATTGTGGGGAGTGGTATTGCTTCAGGCCACCTGGTGGCGTAGTCTACACAAGTTAATATATATCTATTCCCTTGAGAGGATACTGGCGTTATTGGTCCTACCAAATCAATAGCAACCTTATGAAAGGGAGTTGATATCAACGGGGTTTTACCTAAAGGGGCCTTCCCTGTTCTACCCTTAGGTATTGTACGTTGACACGCATCACAACTATTACACCACCTCTTTACATCCCCAGTCACACCAGGCCAATAAAAGCTTTCCAAAACTCTATCTAAAGTCTTTGCTATCCCCATATGACCTCCCATTAACGACTCGTGAGCAAGCATTAAGACCCTTTCCCTACGTCCTGTTGGTAACAATAACTGTTTAATAGAATCCCCACTTTTCTTAACATATACTCTATACCAAAGCAAATTTTCACCCTGAAAACCGTCATATTTGTTAGAGTTTCTACTTCCCTGGATGAAGCGAAGCAGTGTCTCATCTTCCTCCTGTTGTTCGTAAGTGACAGGGTTATCTTGTGGAGCCATATGGTCGAGGTCAGCTACTTTCAGGGGTCGTAGGGGTCGATCCTTCTTCCGTTGTCGTTCACGGGTCTCCACTGCAGCAACAGTCTCAATGAAGGGGTCTTCCTCAATATCAGATGAAGAGATTGCAATACTGTCGAGGTCAGATGTCTGAGTAGCCACTTCCATATTGGTAGCTGAAGATACTGTAGAGGCAACTGGGTCTGTGGTCTCGTATTGACTAACCACCTCCGCTGGTATCCCACTTGGTGTTTCTACTGATATCGCAGCTTCAGGGATATTACCTATTATCAGGTCACAGATGGAGTTTTCCATGCAGATAGCTTCCACCTCACCCGAACAGTAAGGAGTATGCACATAGATACGGGCAACAGGGCAAAGTCTAGCAGTATTGTCTATTAAAACACACTGTCTTACATTGCCAGTCATCTGTTCCGGACGAACGAGTCTTGTCTTCACCACAACTCCAGTACAGCCTGTGTCCCGCAATACCTTCACTGGCTTCTCATTGACGTAACCATCCTCCTGCACTAGTCTTGAATCAATTGATCCTAAACCAATGACCAAAGGTACCTTCTCACCTGTCGGAAGAGTGACCAGCCGTTCCTCCTCCATACATAGGGCTGCATTCACTTCCTTCTTGACGGGTTTGTTGGGTTGTGATGATGTGGGTGTAGTCACCGGCGTTTGATTTGGCTTGGAGTAGGTCCTACAGTCACGAGCCATATGACCCACCTTGTCACAGAGAAAACACCGTCCTTCACGATACGCTCGACGTGAAACATTCCCAGAAGATGTGTTCGTCTGCGTTTCACTGAGTTGGTTGTCCTGTTTGATAACTTTTCTCTCAGAATATTCTCTAGGACTATTGTAGAGGGGTCCACCATGAGCTGCCAGGAATTTCTCGGCCAAATTCACCATCTCCGTTAAAGATTTGGGTGTCTTTTCCTTTAGAAACATCCTTAGGTCGTTGCGACATTTCCCTAAAAACTGTTCCCTGATGATTAAATCTCGGAGGTCTGTATAGTCCTGCTCCATGCCTGTCAGGTCTATCCAGCAATCGAAGTACCGGCTTATCCTCGATGAAAACTGCATAACTGTCTCACTTTTGTCAGGCTGAGTTTCTCTAAACTTTTTCCGATAACCTTCCTCAGTCAGCATATAACGTAGTAAAATAACTTTCTTCACTTCATCATAATTATTCACCCGTGTTATCGGCAGACTGATATATGCCTCGAGTGCCTTACCAGTCAATAAAGGACTTAAATACACACCCCAGTTGTCTCTTTCCCACTTGTTGGCTGAAGCATATCTCTCAAACCTTTCTAAATATGCATCCACATCATCCACTTGTTCATTAAATTTCGGTAGTTTCGGTTTTGGGGTTTCCATCACAGTTCCTGTACTTCCTCGATTTTCTCGAAGTTGTTCCAGTTGGATCTGATGAGTTCTTTCTTTCTCTTTCTCAAGCTTTAAGTATTCACGTTCTTTTTCTTTTTCTTGGTTTAAGTATTCACGTTCTTTTTCTTTTTCTTCCAATTCTTTAATTCTGTGTTCATATTCTATTTCTCTAATTCTAGCACGTTCTGCTCTCGATATTTTCTGTTGTTCTTCAACGAACATCCTTAGGTCATCACCTTCGTATCCCAATTCTCTTCCCACTTTGAGAAGCTCTGACCATTGAGCATACTCACTCATCTTGACAGATCAGGATATCTTCACGAGCTCAGCACAGTCTGAATGTATCTTTAACACTTCCCTGTAGTCTATAACCACAGCGTTTGCCACGATTCCCGGGTCTGGGCACCATTAATTGTCACGGAACGTTATAATCGCTGCTGGGTTATAGGTAAACACAGGGATGTATTTTCTTCGTATAATATAAAAACATATGTACACTCAGGTTTATAAGGGTGTATAAGGGTTCTGGGCAGTCCCTGTCTTGGGAGTCCTCTCTGCCAACCCTCTCCGAGCCGTGTCTCTGGCTATTCTGTCCTCCAACTCTCTCTCTACTCATTAATACACTTCTTCCTGCCAAAAACAGTTCACAAAAACAACTCGATACCATAAATAGTTCATACAATACAATACAACCCGATACCATAAACAGTTCATAAACAGTTTATCCCAGGATGATCCATTTAACACCCATATTACATTACATAACACTTAAATAACAAAGAAACACATTCTTACAACATATATATTATTACAAACTCAAGACTCAAAAATGAACATAGGGAAAAACAGAACAAAAATGCTCCAATAACCACCAGACATCGAGGAACCGAATATAGGCCTGTTTCGACAGTCACATCGAAACAACAGGCCTACATTCGGTCTGCCTCATTTTATGGCGAATGTGACACTCCCCCCCATACTTTAACATTTCAGCAGTTATCCCATCTACCCCCGGTGCCTTTCCCATCTTCAACTTTCCTATTGCTTTCCTAATCTCGTCCCTTCCTAATTCTCCCTGTATATCCTGTCGTCTACCACCTGCCTCCATCCCCATGCATATCACCACCGCCTCCCCTCCCGTCCCGTCCCTTCATTCATCAAACGATCAAAATGTCTCTTCCACACTTCTCTCACTTCCACTCACAGTAACTCCATCCTCTTTCTTCATTCTCACACTACCAGACTTTCCTTCTCCTCTTTCTCTTTTCACCTCCTTCCAGAACAGTTTCTTATTTTCCCTAAACTTCTTACTTAATTTCCTACCAAACTCCTCATCCACTCTCCTTTTACTGTCACTCACCAACCTCTTCACTTGCCTCTTACAAACATTGTATTCTCTCTTCCACCTCTCTTTCACTTCCTCTGGCACATTCCTCTGTAATGTTCTCTTAAATGCCTCCCTTTTCATCGCTATTGCATTTTTCACTTCCTCGGTCCACCATGCACTCCCTTTCTTGCCCCTCTTCTTCTTCTTCTTATACCCCACTACCTCTGTTACTGTTCTCATTACTATTTCCTTAAACACTTCATACATCTCATTCACTCCCACTCCCTCCCCTATACTCAACCTTGCATCCTCAAGCACCTCACCCACCCTCCTCTTATATACCTCTTTATACTCACCATCATTCAATCTTCCACTTGCTACCTCCCTTTCGTTCTCCCCTCTATCCTTCCTTCTATACTCCCACTTTGCCCGGACCCTAGTCCTTGCCAACACCGCATAATGGTCAGAACACTGGAACATGCCTCTTACCACTCTTGCATCCATCACATCTTTTCTCAACCTTTCATCAACAGCTATGTAATCAATCAGACTCATCTGCTCACCCCTTTCATCTCTCCTCTTCCATGTGTACCTGTGGATCAGTTTGTGCTCGAAGCAGGTGTTGGCGAGGAACAACCCCGCCTCAGCACACAGATCCACCAGGCACTCACCATTCTCATTTATTCCATTCACACCCCACTTGCCTACTACATTTCCTCTTCTCTCATTCCATACTTTCCCATTCATGTCTCCTATCATCACTATCCTCCTCCCACATGCTCCTCTCAGATAACTAATTTCCACCGCACCTATTCTAGACTGTTGAGCCAATGCCATCTCTAAAGAAGGCCTGTGTGTTCGGCAGCGATACAGACATGACGTCACAAACGTGGGTGGCCGCCTGCCGCCACCAGAGGGACAGAGGAACAGTGCACCAACTTGCCAAGGCAGCTGGCACCTCAGTCAGCGTCCATTTTTGCCCTTTTCCAAAGCCAAGGGGTCCCGAATGTGTTTTGCATGTGCTTTTGGGGTTCCTTGTTTGTTTACCCTCCACTGGATTAAATACAATACAAGGTGAGCATTTTATATTTGAGTAGTTGCTGTAATTTAAACAGACAAGCCATAAATGGTAAACTGTTATCCCAGATCCGTATATTTGAATATCTTGGGAGAAACACTTGAGTTATTTTTTGTGGCAGTTCACCTATTCCATAGTGGTTTTAAGGGGAATGTGTCTTTTGGTCCTTTATAGTACCATGATTCCTCCAAAGTATAATACCGGTATGTCAGGAAACGGGAACAGGTTAACAATAATAATAGTGTCCTGTTGCTTGGAATAGTTTCAATTATACTGTGGAGCTGCTATAACGAAACAGGAGGATAAGGTATATCTGTTATAATATAGCTGTAGTATGAAATATGGTGCTGACGTGGGCAAATCTTAAATCCCAGGTTAGGTTAGGTATGGTAACGTAAATACTCTTTCCTCAATACTTTGGTCAAAAATTATTAGAATAATTATGAGTGTCTATGAAAAAGTTAATTAAATTGTAAAAATCCAAGTGGACCTGTTCTTCAGAATTATGGTGTGACACAAGCCTACAAATTATATTACAGTATACATTTTGTGCTGTAGGTTATTATATTTTCTTAATACTGTATCCCTCAGTACCTGTCATCAGTTATTATCCTGCCAAAGTTTCATCTCCTTACCTTACACAGGTACACTATATTATGAGTACCTATGAACAAGTTAAGTAAGTTGGAAGACTCCAAGTGGAACTGGTTTTCAGAATTATGGTGTGTGACACAAGCCTATACATTATGTGATACAATTTGTGCTGTACATTATTATATTTTCTTAATATACCTCAGTACTTGTCATCAATAAGTATCCTACCAAAGTTTCATCTCCTTACCTTACACTATAAAGTACAGGATTTCCCCCAAAAAATTTGCTCACTCCTTGACTGGCCATTACTCATATACAAGTATTTTGTTTTTATTTTGGTGTTTATTGACATAGATACAAGTCTAATGAGTTAGAGAAAATAACATAACTAATATATATACAGTAGGCCTGTTGCGATGTATAAAGGAAATATAATACTGTACAGTACTGTTGCCTATATATGATGCTGCAGTACTGGAAGAATAATTTTATTGTTTTTTTATGTTTTTTTGTGTACAGCCTACAGTACAGTCAGCACTACTAAACATGAACAGATCTGTATTCTTTAAATTATATATTGTACAGTACAGTACATTGTTCCTACAGTATAAATCTAATGACATTTCATATAGGAGGCCCATTTATGTACAGTACGGTACAGTATTTATATTTTTGTACCCACGTTTTTAAAAATACATTTGTATTTTTGTACCAAGCTTTATTTATAATTTCCTATCTAAACATGAACATATCTTTATCCACTGAAATGCTGAATATTGTTCCTACAGTATAAATCCCATATGAGGCCAACTTAAACATTTTTATTTTTGTACCCATATTCTTTAAACGTCTCTCCCTTTTTTTAACTTTACATTGTATATTCTTGTTTATTTCATTATAATTATTATTGCAGATGCCAAGGGGATGTTGTGTTCCTGGATGCAAGGCCAATTATAAGACCTTTGAGGTGTCTGCATTCCGGTCCCCTTCTGATGAAAGACGACGGCTGCAATGGGTAAAGGCTATCCATAGGGAAGACTTCACACCATCCACTACTTCAGTGGTCTGTGCCAGACATTTTGAAGAGCATTTCATCATTAGGGAAGATAGTATTACACGTCCGGATGGAACTGTAATTACTGCCAAGAGAGGGACACCAGCTCTAGCAAAGGATGCATTCCCAACCATCTTTCCTAACCAGCCGAAGTACTTGTCAAAGGAAGCACCACCTGCTCACACAAACCCACAAGAAAGAAAAGACAAGATGCTTACAAGAGATGAAGTACAATTTCCAGTATGGATGGAAAATGACATGATAAACAGTTTTGAGGAGTTTGGTGATAAATTTGTTGGTAAGCTTTGTAAAGATTGGCTGTTTGTTTCCAGTGATTGTTGTGTGTGTCTTTTAAAACCCAATTGTGATGGCCAGCCAAATATAACTGCATCATTAAAGTGATGAAAGACTTGAAGGTTTTTATCTGGTATGAAAACATTGCATTCAATTTAAAAAAAATTGAGTGGCTTCTTGGATCAGAAATAAGAGTGATCGGTGGACAAAATTTGAAAATTTAATGAGTACAGTAACTTGAGTTCTTACTCTAAATCTGCAGTCAGTGATGTTGACAAAATCCCTCACTGTATTCAAGTTATTAGGGAGGTGTTGGAAACTAAATCAGAAATGGAGAGTGAATCGGAAATTGACAGGAATTTAGAGTGTGGTGTGTTGTGGTTCTGTGGTGAACAGCTAAACATGTTTTGTAAAGAAAAAATGAGATACAGCTGTGAGTTTTTGGTTTGGGCCTATAAAATTTATTTATCATGATACTCACTGTACACAGACCTACGTGACACAAAAGTAATTATTCTCCCTCGTCCTGATTATCTAAGGAAGTTTAATGTAACCAGTGCAAATTCAGTGTTGATAGAAAATTCTCATGAACAGTTTTTGAGGGAAAATTTTCCTAAATTAAAGTGAAGAAAGATTGGTGAATGTCCTGCTTGATGAGATACATGTGGAAAAAAAATCTCGCATATAAAGGTGGTAAGATTTATAGTGCTTCTATAAATTCATGTGAACCTGCAACAACCATTCAGGCTTTTATTATTTCTTCTTTCTTTTCCAAATGCAGACATGTTACTGCTCTGTATCCAGTAAGCAATCTGACAGCAGACACACTCCTTGAGTTGACACACAAGGTTTTGGCATTCCTACATGACATAGGGTACAAAGTAGTATCATTAATATCTGACAACAACAGGGTAAAAAGAAACATGTTTGAGAAGATGTGTGGAGGTAGTCTTGCTTCCTCCATTTAAAATCCCTATGATTCAGGTGTGCCACTTTTCTTCCTTTTTTATTCAGTTCATCTATTTAAATGTATAAGGAATAATTGGTTGAGTCAGAAAAATCCCATACAGACTTTTGTAGTCCCTTCACCTTCTAACATTCAAATTCATAAGCAAGCAAGCCTTCAGCCATTAAAAGAATTGTATATAAAACAACGTAATAAGTATGTAAAGCTAGCTCCAGGTTTGTCGGAGAAGATCCTTTTCCCTACTAATTTGGAACGACAAAATGTTCAGTATGTTGTACGACTGTTTGATGAAAAAACTGTGGCTGCACTAAAAACTGTGAATAGTTCTGATGTGTCAGGTACTGTTGTTTTCTTGGAACATATAATATCTTGGTGGCATATTGTAAATGTTAAAACTCCATATAAAGGTATCCATTTACGTCAGCAGGAATGTAACCCGATTAGGAATGATTCATCTACTGATCCAAGCCTCAAGTTTCTTAGCAATTTTGGTCTTTGGCTTAAGTCCTGGGAAAAGTTAGAAATGCCTCAATAAGGTAGGGTTGGTAAATTGTCAAGGGAAACATTCTTTGCTCTCAGACACACAACATCAACAATGATAAAGTTGTGTGATTATCTACTAGAACACAATGACTTTCAGTATGTACTACTTGGAAAATTTCAAACAGACAGGTTGGAAGATAGATTTGGACTGTATAGGAGGATGAGTGGTACAAATTATAATGTTGCTGTTGCTCAGGTGATGAATCAGAAATTAAACTAAAAATCATGGATGTTCTCTCCATGGCTTCATCCAAGACAGGTCCCTTACCCCTCAATGATTTATGTAGCTCTAAAGGTGAACCAGACTCAAAATGTAGTTCTGTTGGCCACCTGGAAAAATTCAAGGGAGTTGAGGAATATGTGGAAGAGTAAACACTGTCAAAGGATGATGAAAGTGTGATGATTATTATTGCTGGTTATGTTGCTCACAGTGTTAAAAAAAAGTTGAAATGTTCCGTATGTGTGAGTAGAGTCACTCTGGAGAAGAAACTTGAAGCTGAAATTCCTGACAGTTACCAGTATACAGTATAAAGATCCTTGATCGAGGTGGCCTGAAATGGCCAACAGATTTTACACTTTCTGTATGTACAGTATTTCAACCTACCAAGTATTCCAAGCTCTCATTGGTAAATTTAAGAAAGATTTTGTGCCCTGCAGCTGTCAAAGAAAAGTGCTAGTTCAGTTAGTCTTAAACTTTCTGCGGAGGGATTTTGATGCAAATGAATGTTGCCCCTGCAAAACATCAGTGCAGAACCTAATTTCAATGTGCATATGGCCTCTAACTAATATTCTGTTTAATAATTTCACAAAGACATATAACAATACAATAGTCAAAGAAAAAAATATGAAGATAAAACTATAAACACTCCAAAACTGAAGGTATAGATAGACCTATAGTGTGTACTGTACATTCTGACCTGAGCCACAATCATGGTAGTTTTCTTACTTGTTGACTTATATCTGGGAGTCAGAGAATGGAGTACTCGGTACTAGCCTACTAGGTTAGGTATAATTTATTGTAGTACAGTATACTGTATTCTCATTTTAATTGTTTAAAACAGGAATCATTTAAAATCTGAGAACAGAATACATGTTTAGTTCCACTGAAGTGAAAACACTTGTGAATAGCAACAGAAACCTGACCATTTTGTGCTTGATAGTAGTTAAAAATAAAATATATGTTGTACTTCAGTGTGTATTTTTACCCGTTATTATTATTTCACATGGTGTTGAGACTGAATGTTCTGCCCAAGTACACATAATTAACTACATAAATAACATAATTGAAAACTGATGCTAAGAAAAACCAATAAATAACCAAAAAGTAAGAGGCACTGATAAAATTACGGAAACAATGGTAAGGATCAAATTGCACCAGTCCACCCACGGCTGTGATGTAATCAATCCCACACCCAGGCCTTAAGATCAAGATGGCATTGGTTGAGCCCTACTCCATGTCCATGTTTCAGACACATATGTCAGTGTTGGCAGGATTATACTATTTCTCGGTCCCCTTTTCACTTCCATACTCGCGTGGTTTGGTCACCGAATTTAAAGAAGGATATAAGGAAATTGGAGAGGATACAACGAGCTGCAACCAAGATGATACCAGGTTTGGGGGACCTCCCTTATGAGGAGAGATTACTGAGATTGGATCTAATCACCCTGGAGCAGAGAAGAACAAGAGGAGATTTGATAGCAATGTATCGACTGCTGGAGGGAATGGAGAAAATTGACAGAGAGGATTTGATAGTGAGGGATGAGCGGACCACAAGAGGACATGGAAGGAACGTGAAGAAGGGAAGATGCAAGAGAGACATTAAAAAGTACAGTTTTCCATATAGAACTGTTGATATTTGGAATGCTCTAGACAAAGAAGTGGTTAACGCCACAACAATACATAACTTTAAAAAGAAGTTGGATAAATATTGGGTTAATAGAGACGGGACAACACGAGCATAGCTCTTTCCGTATGTCACAAATAGGTAAATACAAATAGGTAAATACACCCACGCCAACACTCACCCACACCAGTACACACCCACGCCAACACTCACCCTCCCACGCCAACACTCACCCTCCCACGCCATCACTCGCCCTCCCACGCCAGTACACACCCTCCCACGCCAACACGCGACCAACCCCCAGCCAAATAAAAGTCACTGGGGGCAATTTTGAACGAGTGTGTGTAATTATCGCCGGCAGAGCTAAGTGCTACTATCCTTTCTGTCGCTGTCTGGGGGCAATAAATGTCCTGGGGGTGAAGGGGTGTAGGGGTTGTTGTTGTTATTGGTCGATACACTGTAATTATACTAAACCATTCTAACCTGGTGTAAATAAAGGCTACTAAACTAATATTATGCGTTACTATTAGGATAGATTTGATTTTTGTTTTCCTTTTTTTTTGGTGAAATGGAAAGTTTATTCCTCCTAAGTGATACTATTAGGATAGATTTCTTTTTTTGTGATATGGAAGGTCTGATTCCTCCTAACTATGCCAGAAAACAAACTCCTCAGTGGTTATTATAGGGGATGTATTTCATGGCATAGGTTGGAGGAATCAGAGACCTCCCAATTCACCAGTAATATCATTTTCCTTTTAAGATACTAAATTATACTTTGATAAATTTAACTAGACCAAACCAGAACAGATCACCGCAGATTAATTAAGGCCCCTGTGATCGTGTATGAGACATGGTGACTTCTAATTCCTCCTGACTATGCCACGAAACAAGCTCCTTCCATATAGGTGGTGTTTTATTGATGTATATGAAGGACTCACTAACCTTCAATTAATTTTCTTATAACATCACGAGGACCCTTCAGCAAAGCTATACTAAGCTATACTAGCAAACACCAAGCTAAGTTGAAACAAAAGTAATCCTGTATATTGACTATCTGTTTTGGCAACACTGTATTAGGGAATATTTGACAACTGATTTTTCTATGTATGTATCACAAATAACATATTTTTCCTTCTTTTCAGGTAAGTGTTCCTTGAGCGCTTCTTAGTCAATCATGTTTATGCCCAAGAACGTGTCGTAAGTATCCTTCAGGGGGTAATACACTTGTGGTATGTATGTATGTATGTATGTACACTGGAATGCTTTGAGTACTCCAGAGTATGCCAGGAAACATGCAGAAACAGATAAACAAATATATTAGTGGCCTGTTGTTTGGGATAGTTTTAAGGAATCAGTTACTCCACAAATTCCAACACTGTGAGCAACAAGCCCCTTTAAATGTAATCTGGGAATGAAAGATGAGATACATAACCATACCATTCATTAGTAAGGTAATCTGCATCGTGGTATTGTTTAAAGAAATGCAATAATCATATCCAAAGATCCGATATTAGAGAACCATTCAGTATCCTGTCATAAGGTCTGTTTGACTGGGTGGGTCACAAATGGCCTAATATTTTGTTATCTGGTATCATGGTACCTATAAGATTGTAATGTTGATAATATTGCATCTATTTTACTAATAGCATTCCAACCTTGACCTTGCTGCCCATTCCCCATCCCTCTCCCATCACCCCCACCCTCCCTCCCTCCCTCCCCTCTTGGTCAGTACGGTGTGAGAGAGTGTGTGAGAGAGTGTGTGAGAGAGTGTGTGTGAGAGAGAGTGTGTGAGAGTGCGAGAGAGAGTGCGAGAGAGTGTGTGAGAGTGTGTGAGAGTGTGTGTGAGAGAGTGTGTGAGAGTGTGTGAGTGTGTGAGAGAGTGTGTGAGAGAGTGTGTGAGAGAGTGTGAGAGAGTGTGTGAGAGAGAGTGTGTGAGAGAGAGTGTGTGAGAGAGAGTGTGTGAGAGAGAGTGTGTGAGAGAGTGTGTGAGAGAGAGTGTGTGAGAGAGTGTGTGAGAGAGAGTGTGTGAGAGTGTGTGTGAGAGAGTGTGTGAGAGTGTGTGAGAGAGAGTGTGAGAGAGAGTGTGAGAGAGTGTGAGAGAGAGTGTGTGAGAGAGAGTGTGTGAGAGAGAGTGTGTGAGAGAGAGTGTGTGTGAGAGAGTGTGAGAGAGTGTGAGAGAGTGTGTGAGAGAGTGTGTGAGAGAGTGTGAGAGAGTGTGTGAGAGAGTGTGTGAGAGTGTGTGAGAGTGTGTGTGAGTGTGTGAGAGAGAGTGTGAGTGTGTGAGAGAGAGTGTGTGAGAGAGAGTGTGTGAGAGAGTGTGTGAGAGAGTGTGTGAGAGAGAGTGTGTGTGAGAGAGTGTGAGAGTGTGTGAGAGTGTGAGAGTGTGTGAGTGTGAGAGAGTGTGTGAGTGTGAGAGAGTGTGTGAGTGTGTGAGAGAGAACCTGATCCATCAACTTCAAGCCTCTGTAATTACTTCTATCCAGAGCTTCTCCTTTTCCCTTGAATGTAAAATATTTCTTGGAAAGCATGTTAATCTCATACATACTGTACAGTACATGATACAATTCACGTCCCATCTATCTATCAATCTACATTATCTCTTACCCCACTGAGGGGTTATCTATGCTTCTTCTCATTGAATTAATTTACTATCACTGATATAAACTACAGTAAAGTTATACAAGCTGTCATTACATTTTCACAGCAAAAATATATATTTTCTGGTAGATACCGTACCACTCGGATTTGGGTAACTAGTTAATTAGGAACAGACTATGTGACAGACTATGTGACTTAAATAGGGAAAATTGTACCTAATTTTTAATAAGCAGAACCTTTTAGTGTAAATTATTTTGGTTATCCTGGCAGATACAGGCCTACAATTTAGCCTCAAAATCAGGGGAGGAATCATAATTTTGCAACATTAAATCTAAGTAAAGTAATCTGTTGATCATACAGTACTCACCTATTGAGTGTAGTAGATTTAACCAGATCACTGATCACCTCTTTATCAAGCATAGTAATCCCAGCAGTAGCCTATAGTTTTACCCTTTCTGGCAGCTGATTACCAGGTTGTCCACATCAACCCAGTCATCCCAAGCAGTATCAAAATACTGCAGTGATAACTCACTTAACTGGTCCAGTACAAACTCATTGGTAATGGCTGAGGACACTTGCTGTTTCTCTTTAGCCTTTATCATTTTCTTCTTCCCTATACACTGGACGTGATATTGGAGAGCCATGCCATAAATCTAAAAATAATATAATAAAATTAGTTATGGCGTATATACAGTATTAATAGCTTTTACATAAATCAGGTGAAAAAGTACACAGCCTACATCAAGTTAAGAATACCATATTAATAATAACATTCTACAATAAATAATATCTATAATACAGTAGCTTACTGTTAAATGGTACTTACTGGTAATCTTAAACACACATTGTCATAAATAAGTCACCAATGTTGAGAGTACAAATTATAACATACCACAACACCCACACATGCCAAGGAACATCAAAATAACACCTAGTACACGATACCACTCACAAATACAGTACTATCATCTCTTATATATTCGAATAAGTATGGTTTTTATTATTATTATTATTATTATTTTAATAATAATAATAATAATATTAATAATAATAATAATAATAATAATAATAATAATAATAATAATAATAATAATAATAATAATACAGGTAATAATAATAATAATGATAATAATGAATAATTTATAATATATATATCTAATATATAATAGCATGGTGTATGTTAATTAATAAACACGTTTTCTTTAGTGGCAGAAACGGGATAGAAAACGGGATAGAAATCTTGTTCAGTCATCCCTATATAAGTCAGTGAGGCAGGCAGGGAAATAACTGCCTGTCTGTCTGTCTGCCTGCCTGTCTGCCTGTCTGCCTGCCTGCCTGTCTGGGTGGT
>JAWZYT010003886.1:0-82386 GCA_034508575.1 Petrolisthes manimaculis | reverse complement strand
CAGACAAGACACAACATACAAACAAACAGACAGACAGACAGAGAAACAAGAGAGAGAGAGGGGAGGGAGAAGATGAAAATTGTCCCAACCTCTCTCATTATTTTCACAAGGCAGAGAGAAGGGTATAGTAGGGTATTCTAGGTTGGTTTTATTTAATTTAATGGACATTGAACTACTTGGAAGGTTTTAAGAGTGAGTGAAAGATGTTGTTGTTGTTGTTGTTGTTGATAAGAGAGAGAGAGAGAGAGAGAGAGATGAGAGAAGAGAGAAGAGAGAGAGAGAGTTACAAGGAGTTACAAGGAAAAGAAGTACCCTAGAAGACCTTACGATCCATACAAAGAGGGTACCTGTGGGTTTAGTTGTGCAAGTATGTAGACCGTCCTTGAAGTGTCATGTGGAAACCATCAAGGAACACTCACAACAGCTCTAAACACCTAGACGGTGGTTTAAGACTTTGTCTAATCTGGACTTGAACTGATCACAGAGTTGCTGTTGACTACATCAGCAGGAAGCGCGTTCCAAGTACCTGCAGATGCTGTATGTAAAGAATTTACCAGCACCGATCACGGTTGTATCGCTTCAGTTCAAGTATGTAGCCATGATTCCTGGTTGTGCCCTCACTGGAGTTGGAAAATGTCCCTGTAGTCTACATTGTCAAAAGCCTCGTAGTATTTTAAACACTTCGATAAGCTGACCACTGCAGTCTCCGAGTTTCCAAAGAGAACAGGTTGAGTTCTACCAACCGATCTTCATAGCTCTTGTGTCCTAAGAGAGGGTATAAGTTTTGGTTGCCCTGGCTTGCACTCGTTCCAATCTCGTAATATCCTTTCGGTAAGAGGACTCCAAAACTGGACTGCATACTCCAGGTGCGGTCGGACAAGGGAATTGTACAGACAAAGTACTATCTCCTTGTTCCGGTATCCAAACTGTCGTTTTATGTACCCTAACATCCTTTGGGCTTTCTTCTCTGCCTCAATACACTGCTTTGAGAACTTGAGGTCGCTAGTGATATTTACACCCAAGTCTTTCTCAGTATCAGTGCTTACGAGAGCCATTGCCCTTAAGGGTATACTCTGTTCGGGGGTTTCTGTGGCCTATATGCATAACTTTGCATTTGTTCACGTTAAATGGCATTTGCCACGTGTCAGACCACTCCCTGATCTTTCTAAGATCTTCTTGTAAGCGGGTAGTATTTCCTTCTTTCGCGACATTCATACCAAGCTTAGTATCATCGGCGAATTTGGAAATCTTGGCAACCATGTCACCATCCATATCATTAACATAGATGATAAACAGTAGTGTCCCAGAACAGAACCTTGGGGAACACCGCTAGTAACGGGGAACCCACTCTGAAGCCTGTCCATTCACTACTACCCGCTGCCGTCTTCACTTAGCCAGTTCTCTATCCAATTGCCACATTTCCGTCTATGCCCAGTGCACGCACTTTCCGAAGGAGGCGGCTGGTGGAGGGGTACCTTATCAAAGGCTTTCTGAAAGTCTAAGTAGACAACATCGACCGCTTTATCCTGATCATGCTCACTGAAAACAAAATGGAAGAATTCCACCAGATTTGTGAGGCATGACCGGTGCTGCCGGAACCCATGCTGGGAACCCCTCAGTAGCAAATTTGATTCTAAGTGTGCCGTTATTTTGTCCACCA
Organism: Petrolisthes manimaculis; assembly: GCA_034508575.1. Classification (NCBI taxonomy): domain Eukaryota; kingdom Metazoa; phylum Arthropoda; class Malacostraca; order Decapoda; family Porcellanidae; genus Petrolisthes; species Petrolisthes manimaculis. The sequence continues at coordinate 80,726 of JAWZYT010003886.1, read as the reverse complement.
TGATGCTCTCCATGAGTTTACAGACTATCGAGGTTAAACTGATGGGTCTGTAGTTTGACGGTTGGCTAGCATCTCCCTTCTTGAAGATAGGAGTCACCTCTGCCTCACGCCAGTCTCTAGGAACGCATCCAGTCTGGAATACCCTGTTGAAGACCATGCACAGGTGTCGTGATACTTCACCATGCACTTCTTTCAACACTCTGGGTAAGAACCTATCCGGACTGGGGGACTTGTTTGCCTTTAATTCGATTAATTTTCTCTCAATTTCTTCTCGGGTGAAGACCATTGACTCCAACTTCTCACTGGAGAAGTCCAAGGGTTCGGGAATGAGACCACTCTCCTCAGAGAACACTGAAGAGAAGTATTCATTTAAGAGGTTAGCATTTTCTGCATCAGAGTGCATCAATGATCCATCCTCATTCACCAAGGGACCGATCCTGCGTCGGATTGGTTTACGGCCATTCACATAACTGAAAAACTCCTTGGGGTTCTCTTTGCAGAGTCTAGCCACACGGACCTCCTCAGCACGCTTAGCCACCCTTATTTTGGACTTCACATTTCGATTCAGTCTTCTATGATTGTCAAAGTCCCCAGATGTCTTCGCTCGACGGTATGCTGTTCTCCTCTCCCTTAGTAGGTTACGGATTTCCCGATTAAACCACTTCGGTTGAATGAACTTCTGACCTGTTCCCTTCAGAGGAATAAAGCACGACTGAAGCTCCATGAAGGAAGACAAGAATGACCTCCACAGATCATCAGCACTCTCTCCCTCCTCTAGTTCCATTTCAGCAACGCCTTCACGAAGACCTGCAAAGTTCGCTCTCCCCATGTCTAATTTTCTATGCACCGGGGTCACGATCTCCATATTAGGGACTTTAGCTAAAAATCTTATAAGCTTGTGGTCGCTTCCACCTATTTCTTCATTTACAGAGAGGTCTTGAAAGATGTCATCCTCAGAGGTGAGGACCAAGTCGAGTATGTTATCACCTCTTGTTGGCTCCCTTTCCCACTGAGTGAGGAATTCATCATTTACAAACTCCAAGAGTGGTGTGTTCTCAGCAGAGGGCTCTCTGGTTTCCCAGTCAACATGTGTGTTGAAGTCCCCCTTAAGGATGCACACCCTGCCATCCACTAGTTCACCCAGCAACTGGTACAGGTCCCTGTCGATCTCACTGAGTTGTCCAGGGGGCCTATAAAGCAGCAGGGTTCTGTATTTTGCAGTGCCTATTTCTAGGTCAACTCCAAGGAGCTCGTGGTTCGATGTGATGTTGCAGGTCATTGATTTGATGGAGTTCTTTACATACAACAGCACACCACCACCCCCTCTGTCTTCTCTATCTTTGTGGAAGAGTTGGTAGCCTGGAATCACGAATTCCCCTACAAGATCTCTGTCTGAGGTTCTCAACCATGACTCCGTTATGGCCACCATCTCAGGTTCCTCTGTCGCAACGAGGGCCCGCAGTTCCAAAAACTTGTTTCGGATGGACCTGGCGTTGAACAATAGAACCTTTAGGGAACCCCCAACTGCAGGGCTCCCTATTCTCCTCCGTTTCCCGGTTTGGTCGCTGTCTTGGTAGTGCTGGGGATATCCTTCTTCAGGATCTCGGCGAATGTCTTCTCTGGGGTCACTCTAGCATAGCGACGAGGGCTCTCCTCCACGCTCGGTCGAGTGCTCCTGAGACATCGTCGGACGGTGTCTTCCATTAATTTGGAAAGGACTTTCTTCCCCTTTGGTGAGAGATGCGTGCCATCCCTCTGGTAGAGATCGTCTCTACCAAAGAATGAGGTGTAGGGGTCCACAAAGAACACCCCCTCAGCAGTACACAAATCAGCCAGGCGCTGATTTACTGCAATGTTCTTTGACAGAGCAGTCCCTGAAGGGCCTCTCCTTGGGAGCACGCCAACAACTACCCTTCTGCGGGTTTTTAACCCACAGTCGTCTACTGCACCGAGCACATCCGAGAGGACTCCTTCAGTCATGCCTACTCTACCATTTCTCAGGTAGATGTCATTACCACTCACCATGAGTGTAATGACAGCAGATCTGGACGTTTGGATCCTCTCAGCTTCCTTTCGGAGGTCAGCATTGCCACAACCTGGTAGACAATTCACCTTCACAGGAGTGTGAAGGCGAGCTGCCATTAGGGGTTGCAGCCCTCGTGCCTGGGAATCACCTACAATGTGTATCTCCACAGGTTTCTCCTTGGTAGGAGCACGAGATGCCTTGTGAGGAACCCGAGAGTGTTTGGAAGTCCTGCCGGGCTTGTCACTTCCTCCAGGTTGCTTCTTCTTCGTCTTCTTTTTCTTCTTCATTTTCTTTTCCTTCTCTGTTGCCTTGTTTTCAATTTCTTCCTCAACTGTCTTCTTGTGGTTTTCTCCCCTCTCTATATTCCCCTCCTCTTCTTCATCACACTTTTCTGCAGTTTCTTTTCCATTTTGCTTTTCTGCAGTCTCTTTTCTCTCTTCAATGTTGTTGTTCTTCTTCTTGTTCTTCTTCTTCTTGTTCTTCACCGACGTGCTGGAGCTCTCCGGTGAAGAAGCTCCTTGGACTGCCTCGTCTCTCACGTGACAGTCACACCTCTTAGACTCCATCAGGAGAACTTTCTCCTTTAGGGAGTTGTTCTCCTTTGTGAGCAGTGCCATGTGCTCCATCAACCTCTCCTCGAGTTTGCAAAAGTCGCAGACACTTGAGGGGTCTAGGTCACTCGCACTCCTCCCGCTGAAGTCCTCACACCAGCGGTACACCTTGCATGTAGAACATGTAAATTTTCTTGCTGATGGACCAGTCATCTCGCTCTAATTCAATATAAGACCAATAATATAAAAGAAAGGGTAATGTGATTTAGTCTCGCATAAGTCTCATCCGCCTACTTCCAGAAGGTTTTCGGTCGTTCAGCCAACAGAAACCCTTATGAGCCAAGCGCACCAACCCTAAGGTCTCCCCTGGGCCAGACGGCCCCAATCGTGCCGCAGCTCCCAACTGAGCAGCACAAGAGTCCCAAATAAATGGGAATCTGATTTTTCGACAGGGGTGCTTGAAGTGTATCGTTTTCCTACTAATCCCTACTAATCCTCCATCCGCGGCCAAACTTAAAGCAAATAGTAAAGCTAAATGCCCACGATTTAATCCGAGATCTTTTACTGGCCTGGCAACCAGCAAGGCATGAAAGCTCTCTCACCAAAGAGCAGTCGAGCCTTTAGGCACCTAAGAATGGTCACAGGGAGCTGGTCAGGCTAATTAATCTAAGAGAATACCTATGGGGGTCCTGAGGCATCTCCATTACTCGTACCCCACACACCTGAGATCCCTTCAATCTCAGCCCTTTCGAAACCTGTGAGCATTAAAAGGCGTTGTTTTAGGAGGTTCCAAAGCCTCCCTTCTCACACGGCATAAGGTAGCTGGTGAGGTCCTTAACAATAAAAACTTATATCCAAAGTGATGAAGATTTTTTTTTTTTTTTTTTTTTTTTTTTTTTTAGGACAGTTGAGGAGCAGTTGTGAAACTTAATAGTAACAGAACCGAAAAAGACTAGTAGAGGGATGCTAGGAGATACACCAAGAAGGGGGAAATGTGGAGAATTGACAACTCTTAGTCAGGATCCTAATAACGCTACCTTTCTGGCATGGGTAACCCTACTGGACTATATGTCCCCCAGCATAGCTAGCCAAATTCAAACAGATCACACAAACTCACTCACCAACGGCAAGGTGGTTGTCTCGAGAGAGAGAGAGAGAGAGAGAGAGAGAGAGAGAGAGAGAGAGAGAGAGAGAGAGAGAGAGAGAGAGAGAGAGAGAGAGAGAGAGAGAGAGAGAGAGAGAGAGATCAAATTCAAATTCAAATAATTTATTTTCCACTGGGCAGTGGTTATTCTTGTACATACATAGTAACATTACTCTTATTTAATAAAAGATCAATGAGCCTGCCTTTGAAGGCTGGTAGGGAAATTGCATGTATCACATTACTGGGCAAGTTGTTCCACAGTTTAGGTCCCATCACTTCCAGGCTCCGGGAACCACTGTCTGTACATTTTTTTAGGTACATATAGGCAGTTTTGTTGCCTGGTTTTACTATTTGTTATTTCTATGATAAAGGGGGGGGGGGGGGGGGGGGGGGGGGGGGGGGGGGGGGGGGGGGGGGGGGGGGGCCATTTAATACCTTATAGACAGTGGTACATGTGTCAAACGTATGTTTCTCATCTACCTTGAGCCACCCGAGTTCCTTAATTATTGGTGTTACATGATCATATATTTTTGCCCCACCTATTGCTACCTTGGCTGCGAAGTTTTGTAGCTTTTGTACTTTGTTTTTTACAGTTTTGTTTGTTGTTCCCCATATCCGGATACAATAATTAATTACACTTAATACTAGGGATTGTACAACAATAATACGGAAGGGTTTATCAAAATTGGAACTTATTCGACTTATAAACATTAATATACCGATGACTTTTTTTGATAGTTCATTAGTGTGTTTATCAAAGGTCATATATTGGTCGATGTATAGCCCGAGGTTTTTTACATGGTTGCTTGGAGTGATAGTGTCTCCATCTATTTCAATAACAGTATTGTTAGGGATGCGTGACAGGAGTTGTCTGTTTCCTATAAAGATACATTGGGTTTTGCTAGAGTTTATCATCAGACCATTACACAAGAAATATGTTTTTACACGTTTAAGGATATCCTCAGTTTTCCTAATGAGATTGTCAAGATTCTTTACTTTATCAGTGAGTAAAAACTGTGTGTCATCGGCATATTGTACGACCAAACAGTCCTTAATATTATCAGATAGGTCATTAACAAAAATATTGAATAAAATTGGACCCAAGATTGATCCTTGTGGAACTCCATATTCATTACTTAGTTTCTCAGAAGTCGTGTTTTTTATGCAGACAGATTGGGTTCTGTTGCTGAGGTAACTAGTGAACCAGAAAGGATCAATCTTGAGTTTGAGACATTTGTTGATTAGTATATCATGATGGACACTATCAAAAGCCTTTGATAAATCACACAGTGTAAGTACAGATATTTCCTTGTGGTCCATGCTGTTATAGATCTCATCAGTAACAATAGTGAGTGCTGTTTCAGTTGACAACTTAGGCCTGAAACCATGCTGACTGTTAGACAAGAGCCTCTTAGCCTCTAGGTAGTGCATTAGTTGGTTAGATGTTACTTTTTCCAGTATTTTAGAAACACTTGAAAGGAGTGATTATAGGTCTATAATTACTCACATTATCAGCATCACCATTTTTAAATATCGGTTCTATTATTGCATGTTTCCAAGCAGTGGGGAAGACACCAGTTGTTATTGAGGTGTTTACTATAATTGTTATATAGAATGCAATTGCGTACAGTGTATCCTTAACATATTTTAGTTGGATATTATCTGAGCCAATAGAAAAAGTATTGTTTAGTTGTTTAATGGTTAGTATTATGGTGTTAACATCTACTGGTTGAGGTCTAAAATGTTCACCTTCCAAATAGGTAGTAGTTGGAAGGTTAGGAGGGTCAGGTGTTGGTGCTAACTCGTTCCCACCATGGAGAGTGTTTTGAGTTTTCTCATAAGTGGATTTTCCCACACTTGCAAAGTATGAATTAAACTCATTAACTGTATTCTTAATCTCGTCAAAAGAGTGGTCTCTAGAGGGCTTGGATTTTTTACTAGGGACGAGTTCTCGAATTAATTTCCATGTGGCAGAAGTGTTACCTTTACAGTTATTAAGTTGTTCAAGTATTGTTTAAGTATGAGGATTTAGCTTTACTAATGAGTGTCCTCACCATCTTTTTATCTCGCTTGCATTCCTCTTGTAGGTATGTATTTTTTCGATCACTTTTTAATTTTTTCTGTGCAGTATTTCTTACTTTAATAGCATTTTGTATCTCATCACTCATCCATGGTGCGAACGGTCTGCGGATTTCTTTAGTAACAACAGGAGCACATTCGTCTAAATATTTCATATATACATCATTAAAAACAGTAACTTGTTCGTCCACATCATCTGTCAACAGTATTTTATCCATGGTAGATGAATTTTCTATTAGTAATGAACATAATCGGTCTTGTGTGTAATTTCTATGATGTCGAAAGGTTCGTATGATGGGCACACGTTTAGGTTTAGTTATATTAACATTTATGCCGATTAGGTCATGGTCAGCAATTACCAGTGGGACGACATCATGTGTTAGAATTTTATCAGCGTTGTTAGTAATAACCAAGTCTAGAAGGGTTGCAGATGAGGAAGTTACTCTAGTTGGTTTGTCAATGATCTGGGTTAGTTTGTTATTTTCTATAAGTTTGCTTAATTTATTGTCATGTAAAAGCATATTGTTATTAAAATCACCAAGTATAAAAAATGGTTTCTTTCGAATACTCATTAATCTAAAAATGTCTTCAATATAGTTGAAAGATTCAGCTGGAGCTTTTGGATGCCGGTACATACAACCGATTATAATAGCAGGTAACTTTCTACATTGAACAGTTATCCATACATCCTCAATACCTTGTGGTCTTAGTACCTCTAACCTAATTACATTAGCTTTTAATATATCTTTTACGTATATACAAGCACCAGCTCCACGTCCATTATCACATCTAAAAACCTTATAATTAGAAACATTAATAAAATTGTCAGGAGTATGGGGAAGGAGCCATGTTTCAGAAATACATAAAATGTCAATATTTCTCTCTTCCATTAAAAGTTTTATTTCGTCAAGGCTAGATAAAAGAGATTGAGCATTAATATGTTCTATAACTAGGGTGTCCTTCCCCTTTACTGAGCCATCGGCAGGGTCTTCTTCGCCATACTCCTATTTAGTATACATCCAACATAGACGGCTCTTATGGCCCAGAGAATGGCACGTAGCACATTGTATTTTATGGTCAAACCTACAAGTAGCTTGTGTGTGATTAAATTCACCACAATTGTAACATCCACGTTTCTTCATACGGTTATTGGTTTGTCTGTGAGTATAAGATTTATGGTTGTCTCTGTGGTGATTATTATGTGTATTGTGTAGTGCGTTGTAACTGTTGTGTGTGTGTGTTGATTGTTGTGAATATTGGTTGTCTCTGTGGCGATTAATGTGTGTATTGTGTAGTACATTTAAATTGTTATGAGTGTTTGTTGTTTGATGTGGATATTGTGGGTTATGGTGTGTTGTTAGTCTTGTACCTGGTGAGGTAGGGGTGTGGCCGGCAGCAGAATTACGGCGCACAACCTCTGCCCAAGTATTTGTCTGTGGGTTGTTTGGTGCCCCTATTCTGTCAGAGATCCTTATTGTGTTGGGATTATCATTGTTTGTTTGGATGGGAGTGTTATTTCTAGTGTTTTGGAAGGTTACAGGATACTTTCTGTTTTGTTGGTTAGTGTTACTGTTTTGTGTTGTCCACTTAATGGTGTCTATATTTTTACATATTTTAATGTTAGGACATTGTTTTGTAATTGTACTGAATAGGCGGATTAAACCCAACCTATTCAAAGTGGATCCAGGCGAGTTGCTCTCCATGTCGTAACACATGTCGTCCACCTCGTCTGTACCCAATCTGAAGGAAGGATCCGTCTCCACAAAGGATGTACAATTTAGCTCACACTAATTTTTCAAGTGTTCGTTGTAGTCCCCGATTCTGGCTTGCATATCCTGTGATAGCAAGGTTGGTGCTAGCTGACAAATATGGACACTCATTTCTACATTTTTTTCTTTAAGTTCACTAACTAAAGAGCCAAGGTTATCAAGTATTACTTCAGGGGAATTATTTTCTATAATGTCATGTGGAGGCAAGGTCCACCCTTCCCGGCCTGCAGGGGTTAAACAGGGGCATCTGAGCATTCTTGATGGCTAGGGATGTTGCAGACATATCTTCGTTTAAAAATATATTAGTGCCCCTGAGATACCTCCCTCGCCTGATTGCAGCATCGCGATCACTATAGCGAGTGAAGCGCGCCACAACAGTACGTGGCTTGGCGTCCCGGCGAAGCCCGACCCTATGTGCTCGTTCCAAGACGACACCAGGTAGTTGTAGCGTAGTCTCCAGTAGAGATGTTACGGCAGCTGATGTTTGCTCCCAGGTTTCGCTCGCTTGTTCTTTCAATCCACTAATCCTCAGATTCTTCCGTCTGCTGTAATCCTCTTGATATACCACTTTTTCTTCCAGATCCTTAACTTTCATGACAAGCTTTTCAATGGTTGTTTTATCTTCCTTCCTCTCCATGTCATGTTCCCTTGCATTGGATTTTAGGTCATCTACTTCTCGTTGGGTGAATTCTAGGCTGGTGGTGAGTTCGGACACTTTGTTTTCCAGTTTATTTATTTGGTCGTTCATTTGTTTCACAACCATATCTAGAGCTGATTTGTATGCCCGCTCCTGTGACTCCAGTAGTATCTTGATAGTAGACGACTCCATGAAGCTTTGAAGTTCAATGAAGCAGTGACGTCACAAGATTCCCACTGCGCATGCGCATAAATGAGCACCACTGACCGGGGAAGGCTTGGATCACAGGATTTAATTTTTCCTGGCTAATATGGCTAAGTCCAAAAAATCACTTAGGTGCCCTGGCTAATCAACAGTAACCTTACGTAACTTGCAGTATTGGTCCTAGGCTTGTAGGTGCTGTAAAACCTTACTAATTCTTGAAAATATTAGAGCAGCTCCAACTCCGTGCGGTGCAGTGTTTACGGTCGTGACGTGTGGTTGCGTGTGTTTCCAATGTGTAAGAGAGTGTGTGTGTATGTGTGTTTCCATTATAAGAGAGAGAGAGAGTGTGTGTGTGTTTTCATTATGAGAGAGAGTGTGTGTGTGTGTGTGTTTTCATTATGAGAGGAGAGAGAGTGTGTGTGTGTGTGTGGTTGTGTGTGTTTCCATTATGAGAGAGAGAGAGGATAGCGTTAGGACAATTCTTATTATGGAAATGTGATGTGTGTGTGTGTGTGTGTGTGTGTGTGTGTGAGAGAGAGAGAGAGAGAGAGAGAGAGAGAGAGAGAGAGAGAGAGAGAGAGAGAGAGAGAGAGTATGTGTGTGTATTTGAGAGAGTGTGTGTATGTGAGAGAGAGTGAAAGAGAGAATGTGTGTGAGAGAGAAAAAGAGAGAGTGTGTGTGTGTGTTTGTATGTGTGTGGTGTGTGTGTGAAAGAGAGTATATATATGAGTGAGAGAGAAAGAGAGAGTGTGTGTATGTTTGTGTTTGTGTGTGTGAAAAAGAGAGAGTGTGTGTGTTTGTATGTATGAGAAAGAGAGAGTGTGAGAGAGAGAGTGTGTGTGTGTTTGTACGTATCGTATATGGTGTGTGTGAGAAAGAGAGCAAGAGAGAATGTGTGTGAAAGAAAGAAAGAGTGTGTGTGATTGTGTTTGTGTGAAAGAAAGATAGAAAGAGAGTGTGTTATGTTTGTGTTTGTATGTGTTTCTGTTAATGAAAGATAGAAAGAGAGTGTGTGTGTGTATGTGTTTGTGTGAAAGAAAGAGAGAGAGAGAGAAAGAGAGAGTGGATATAGTCACGTTTGAGCCGTAACGTAACGTAACGTAACATCAGCAAACCTTATTATTATTTCATGTGTCACGTATACATACGTGTGGCCTCAGATTCCCTTAGTTTCACATTTAAGGGGTGTGTGGGAATAAATGTGTGACATTTGAACGGGGGGATTTTGGGGGTTGCAGGAGTAGAGGGACAGGCTTGGGGGGTTAGGGGGGTGCAGGAATAGGGGGACAGGCTTTCTACCCAACCCAAGCCTGTCCCCATATTCCCGCAGCCCCCCAAGCCTGTCCCCTACTCCCACACCCCCCCCTTAATTAAATGTCTCAATTACCGCTAAACTAAAAAAAAAAAAAATCACATCAATAGTGTATTTTCTTTTCAGAACTAATAAAGCATGCATTTGCCAAATTTTCGGGCAAAAAATTCCGGACACCCTGTACAGTATATATAATCGTAACAGGTTTGAAGGGGGATTAAAAATTAAACTTATTCTTGGATGAAAACTTGAAAAGATACATACAGTCGTGGACAATAATAATAATCATCCATATAGGGGTAACTCACGTAAGAGTTTGACAGCTTCCCTCTGTTCTTTAGCTGATAAACTTTTCAATATATTGGTTAAGTTTCATATTTTAAGTAACGTAAAGTCATGGTCTAATGTACTGCAACACCTTCCAATGAGATGGCTTCGAAAAATGATCCGAAACTATAGCTGTTGGTGTGTGCAATTTTGGTTCATAAAATTAACTCAAATAGCTCGCTTTTATTCACCAGGTTGCAGTACATTAGACCATGACTTTACAACAAGCAGCTACACACTACTTAAAACAAAATCATCATAAAATTGTATGAACTTGAAAATATTAGATAGCAAAATGTTTGAGATACCCATATGTGGATGATTATCATTGACCCCGACTGTATGTACAGTTGCCAAAAAAGGTATTGCGACAAATCTTGATAGAACTTTAACCATAGTAATATCCACAATTATTTGTAGGGACTATAAGCATGTATAACAGAAGGAAATATACATATCCTTCTGTAATACATACTTATAATCCCTACAAACAACTATGGACATTGATATATTTAATGTTGTATCAATAGTTGTCGCAATACCTTTTTTGACAACTGTACACTCGTGATACGTAATCCCTGACCAGAGAAGAACGGCAGACACCACACATAGGCTACCCAGCATTCGAACTCAGCCTCTATAGGTGTATGTACTGGGTGGGAAAATGAGCAATACCAGGCGATTCGAAGCTTTCTGCTCCTCACACTCTGGTCAGAAATTATGTATCACGAGTGTACTATGAATCTGTTTTGTTCTTTCCTTGCATGTTGATTATCTCTTCTAATAGTATCAGTGTTTAGCCTACGCCAAATTCTTACATTTTTCTTCTTCCTCTTCTTCGCCTTTGCCCGTGATATTTCAGCAATAAACCATGGTGCATGAAATTCACAATCATTTCCTTTTTAATTAATCACAGGACACACTACCTCGTACTGCTCATTAGAAATAGGATTAAATAAACTTGATAGCCTACACATCGCACACAATTTCCCGCCTCAGTCATAATTATCATGTCCACAGCTATATTGCATCTCCATCTCCAACCTCTGTATCGCACAGTCAATAAGTGTTTCGGGTTCAAAATTATTCTAAACTAAAAAAAATATACATTTTCTTTGCGCCCTCTCTTTCTCAAACGGAATTTCAAATCGTACCAAGTTGTGAATTGGAGAAATGCTACATACTTCATCCACACAAACAAAACCAGATCCAGCATCATATGTCCCGTACTGGACGTGGCCTTAGTCACTTTATTTATTACAAAGTCAAAAACATGTATAATCTCTGTGAATACAACAGCATGATGGTTATCAGTATCATCCACTCGCAGGTTAAAGTCACCCAATGTAAAACACATTTCTACTTACTGAATCCACCTTCTCAAGATACAGTCTAAACTCAGCAAAAAATGTAACAGTGTTAGCACTTGGTGGCCTACAGTAGGATATACACCATTATTATATGAAAACAAATTTCCGCCCACCCATCTCGCAGCCGACCTGCATATGCTCAAAGCCATTCCATGACTCCACCTTATCCATTTTTATTTTTTAAATTAAATATTATAAACAAATAGCCCCACTCCACCACCTTTCTTGCCTTGCCTCAGCCACTAGCTTTCAGTTCTTCAACTATCCCTATTTTCTTTTTATTTCCTTCCTGCTTGCTGTCACACCTCTCTATCACCATTTTCTGGCGCTATAAGACCTCGATGTTGCGGCGCCTAATATCCATCGATCAAGCCTGCCTTGCCTCGGTACAAGTAAGAAAGTATATGCGTCATGTAACGCCCAGTTCCGTCCTGATCCGTTTATTCCCTCCAATAATAATAATAAAAAAAAAAAAATGAAAACGATGGAATAGTACACGGGTAGTACTGGTTAGTACACCCAGGATCAGAGCAAAGCTGACGATATTACAAAAAAAAACATATATGGTTCTTCGTGATATTCACCGAGTCTCAGTATTTGGTCAACAAAACACGTCAAGTAAGGGGAAGAGAAACGAGTCTGTCCAATTTAATTTACATTTAATGATCACAAAAATTTAGTTAATAATTTTACAATAAAAACAAATATTACATACCTAAAGAAATTGAATAAAAAAAATATTAGTTAGCGAATTATGAATTATTTACTTTACCCCTGAATAAAAATAGGAATGAATTTTAAACTCCCTTCCCTGATTAGAAACAAATGTACAATAAACCCACTCATCATATCTTATCGCAATAGAACTGTATCCATTTGATGGCATTTTCATTTGCATCCTTAAGGTCTTGGTCGGAGCAGTGGGGTCCCATTGGACAGTCTCTTAATAGATGTTCCATTGTTTGTACTACTCCACACATACAGTCAGGGTTGGTGGTTATTCCCCATTTGTGGAGGTTGTCTTTGGTTTTCCCTGTCTTTGATCTTGCCCTGTTTAGTGCTACCCAGCACTTTCTGCTCAGGTCCATTCCAGATGGTAGGGATTTGGCTGGATCTGGCAGAGCTTCGTTCAATTGTTGTTGCTCTGAATTGCACCAACATTCCAGCATGTAGTTGTCAGCCTGGCTTAATTCGACTGGCTCAACTGTTAGGAAACATTTGCGAGATTTAAGCCTTCGCCTCATTTCTTGATGGCCGTGAAGTGAGTGGCGGGGGTCTAGCATTTGTTTGTGACGCTCCAGCTTTGTTGTAACATCTCGCCGGATGTTAGGTGGAGGGATCCCTGACAGTCTATACAGAGCTGGTAGTGGTGTGGATTTTAGCAAGCCTGTTATGGTACGGCATGCTCTGTTCAGCTCTGGATTTATTTTATGGGCATGGCATGATCTAGCCCACACAGGCGCACAGTACTCAGCTGTAGAATAGCATAGCGCCAAGGCTGTGTTTCTGAGAGTCTTTGGGTCCGCTCCCCAGCTAGAATTGGCAAGTTTGCTGAGGAGGTTGTTGCGGGTGGAAAGCTTGGCTCTCAGTTTGGTGATGTGCTCCTTGAAGGAGAGGGTTCTGTCGAGCGTGACGCCTAGATAGACTGGGTATGGGTGGTGTTCCAGTTCTTTGTGGCCCCATTTTACCCTTAGTTCCCTTTTTGCTAGGTGGTTGTTAAGGTGAAATGCACACACCTGGGTTTTACTTGGGTTTGCATTTAGGTGCCATTTCTTATAATAGGCAGATAGAGTGTTCAATGCAGATGATAGCCTTCTCTCTATCTCAGAAAAGGAGGTTGCTTGAGTGGCAAGGCACAGGTCATCTGCATAGATATACCTGCGGATGTTATGGTATTGTGGCTGATCATTGGTGTAGATGTTAAAAAGGATCGGAGCCAATACAGAGCCCTGTGGGAGACCGTTCTTCTGGGTATGCCACTTGCTTTTCCTCCCTTCCATTTCTACATAGAAGCGTCTGTTGACAAGTAATGACTCAATCATGTGGACAAGGGTGGCATTCCTCACAAGCTGAGCCACCTTTAGGAGTAGTGATCTATGGTTCACTGTGTCATATGCGGCAGTAAGGTCGACAAACACAGTTCCAGTAATTTGCTTGCACTCATACCCATCCTCAATATACTGGGTGAGGTTGAGCACTTGGCTGCAGCAAGAGCGGCCAGGTCTAAAGCCGGCTTGGTCCGGTGAAAGGTGTTCTTCAACTGTATCTTGCATGCGCATAAGGATCAAGCGTTCATACAGTTTATATAAGACGCAGAGCAGGGAAATGGGTCTATAACTTTTTGGTGATGTTGGTTCTTTCCCTGGTTTGAGTAGAGCCACAACTCTGGCTCTCCTCCAGATTTTAGGGGTTTTGAGGGATGAAGCACAGTTGTTATAGAGGGACAGTAACCACAATTTGGCCTTTTCTCCAAAGTGCAGCACCATCTCATTTGTGATCCCATCCTCGCCTGATGCTTTGCCTAGTTTTAGGCGAGTTATGGCTGCATTCAGGTCTGCAGTTGTAAAGGGTTGGGCTTCTTGGGTGCTGTTTTGTATGACTCTGCTCATTTCTTCCTTGGTTTTCTTCACCTGCCCCCTTATTTTATGTTGTGGCTTTCCATTTAGCAGCAGTTGGTGCGCTACTTGGTTAGGGGTAACGGCTGCTACTCTGGGAGGAGCCTCTTTTTCCGAGTTCAGTTTTTTGATCGTAGACCAGGCTTTTTTACTGTTGTGGGTCATATCAATGTTTGTGATTATTTCTTTCCAGCGCTCATTTTGGTCTTTACTTATAGAGGCTAGCAGGGTTTCTCCAAGCTCTAGGGTACTTTCAGCAAACGGGTCTTCATTGAATGCTTGGACATACTCCTTATACTGTTCTTTAGTGAGCTGGTCTAAGCCTGGGATGTAGTTTTTCCTGCAGCCTCTGGGGATATTTGCTCTTGCAGTCTTCTGGATTAGGGCTTGGAAGGTTTCATATTGTTCGGGTAGTGGTGGGATAAGAGGGATTGATTCATCCAAGTCATTGGTAAAACCATCCCAGTTTGCCTTGCGGAAATTGAACCTAGGTTTGAGGTTGGATGGTTGTGGTCTAATAACAGGCTTAGTAGTGATGATAACAGGGTTGTGTTGTGTTCTTGGTATTGGGTTGCCAATTGACTTTCCGAAACTTGTATAATATCTAGAGGTGATGAAAGCTAAGTCAGGGTTATATCCTCTTCTCCAGCGCGAGCTCTGGAAAGTTGCATGGTCTTTTGCATCATACATAATTGTCAGGTCATTTGATGCGGCCCACTCCTCGACCGCTTCTCCGTCATTGTTGGTTTGGTTATATCCCCAGGTGGTACTGTGGCTATTGAAGTCTCCAATTATTAGGTGGGATTTATCAGAGATTTGGAGTGTTTGTGGCCACTGGAAGGGGATTGCAGGTGGTTTGTACACAGATGTTATTTTGAAATGTGTGGTATCCACCTGAATGATCCCACTTAAAACTAATAACCCACTTAAAACTAATAGGGACTAGCTTTGACAGAATTAATTTCTTAATACCCTTTTTTACGGGAGTAACTAATAATACCGTTCAAACATACCACACAAATAATACTGGACATTCATACTACCAGAAATAATGTTCAGTACACAACACTTTCCCTCTTAAATATCGTCGAGAGTAACATTCCCCCACTACGTCTAGACGACTCAGACAAGAAACTATCGTGAGTCTTCCCGATACACTATTTCTCAATCACACATTAACCCCTGCAGACCGGGAGGCGGGGTCCCTGCCTCGACATTTTACCCTGCCGCTAGCGTCAAAATTCCTCGATTTGCCCTATATTCACAACGCTCACACTCTTAACCTATATAGTGTACTGACTTCAAACTCTTCCTCTTTCCAATGGTACCATCGGGAGGGCTGTACGATGAAAAGTTCTGGAGATAGGGCGAGTTTAAGAAGACCATGTCTGCGCGCGAATCTGCAGTATGTCTGTGTCTACGCGCGGGATAGACTCGACCACGGCTTAGTGTACAGTTTCCCGCGTAACTCCCTTGTCAACTCACTCGTATTACTACTATTATGTATCGTATGTCATGATTTCAACACTAAAAATAGTATGAACACTTGTAGGAATATATCATCGTGTAACTGTCACTTAGAAAATGATAAACAAACCGACTTGTACCGTAGGAAACACGTATATTTACTATCAATTGTGCCTGTATGGGCGTGTTTTGTGGTGTTATTTTCTTATTACTACCCCATTATATATCGTCTGTCATGATCTATACACTAAATAATAATTTGTAACCTTGTAGGAATATCATGGTGTCACTCACGTACATATATTCATTACAGTATTGTCTTTCGATCGTTAGAGCACAAATTCGGACAAGGGCAATTACTTAAAAATCGCCCAGCCATCGTGGGGTCCCAGAATCGACTGAGTGGGTAGCGGATCGATATTGTGAGTGTATTTTCTCGCCCAACGACAAGAAAAACTAGCCCTACATGGCGCGAAATAGTGCTAAATCGCTGTGACGGTATATGTTGTGACCCGGTTTCTACCGTAAGACGGTCTATCTCGTCAACCGGTCTTTAGGGGTTAACACATGAATTTAAATCATCCCATAACCAACACCAACAGGGAGATAACCAAGTTCATTTCTCACACCTGTCGTAATGGTCGGAAGCTTCTAGAAGCATGGCTCACTCGAGCATGAAAATGACATAAATATAGGGAAATACCACTAGTAGCAGGGAACTAACCATATAACTTGCTCACACCTAACTACCTAGTATACTTCTACATTTATGACACAGTTCAATGATAGGTAATATCTCTTTTGAAGACAGGCAGGCGTTGACGCTCAATGGCGGCACCTTCGTAGCCGAGAGACAAGGGACCAATCATTAGTACATACTTTAAACATGAATTTAAACTTCTCCTTGGTTAACACACACTCGTACAACACATTATATACATATTCATCTTCTCACCATGCTTTATACCAATAAATCACTCAATTATCCACCAAAAATACCTAACTAAGTGGAAGCACTACATGAACGTACAGTCGGCCACACTTCTGGCTGTTACAGTCAGTACTACAAACTCCAGGTGTCTAACGTTTGCATCCCTGACTTTCTGAATCATAGGCTCGAAGATTCTCAGTGGTGAAGAAGTGAGACGGTGCAGGGGGAGATAATAATAATAATAATAATAATAATCTTGGTAATAAAGAATAACACGTGTATTATTTTGCAGCACCTCATATAAATAATTGAGGGGGTTGAGTTGACGTAAGGTGTTGTAAGATTATAGTTTGATATACAGTAATACTGATTAATTTGCACGATGGTAGGAAAGTGTCAGTGATTATTTGATTGTGGCTGTATAATTCTTTGTTATGGTTACCAGCACACTTAGGCTGACTTAATTAGCACATATTGGCAGGGGCGGATGCACGAAAGACCTTAGAGGAGTGACCGTTAAGTTAACCTGAGGCAGTTTTGCTAAGGGGACGGTAAGGTTGCTGCTGTGGGAAATTTTCTCGGAGTTTCCCGGTGAAATTAACCAAATTCTGCTCTCATAGCTAAGTATATTCACAACGTATTTACAGTTTTACAGCAGAGTATATACATGGCAGAATGATAGCCATCAGACAAGCACGTCTTTATTGGTCAACTGCCACAGGATAAATTCAATGGTCCTAACTAATATTGGTTATAGGCTCACTGTCTTGGTTCAGGTTAAAACAGTAAAACAGTGGTGGTGGACGTGGTTAAGTGTGGACGTGTCTCCTACCCTCTCCTTGTTTAGGGTCTCCTGATTTCTACTGCTACCTGCCGAGTGCAGGCTTCTAATTTAACACTTCAGCCTCGCCTTCTTTAACTTGGTAGGAGCTAATCTAGTAGAATGACACACTCCAAAGACCATACAACGCGGCCCAAACAATTTTCATGTGTTACATGTGAGACATGTATTGATGATGATCACGATGCGTTTGAGTGTGACACCTGTGGGGAATGGACACAGCAAGTGTAGTGGTATACCTAGGGGAGTGTATCGGCAATTGTCTAGCATTCCGAACCTTATGTGTTCTTGCAATAACTGCAAAACTCGCCCCAACTAAGCCCATTCCTCCCAGAATGTTACACAATGTTTCACCACGGTACAGTCTCTTGCCAAATCGGTTAAAATCCTCCTTGACGACATAAAATTAATCAATCCACTTATTAGCACAGTGCACTCACTCCAGCAGGAGGTGGAAAACATTAAAATTCCCCTTAACTGTATTAACCACCCATCCAACCAGCTACCCTCCCAAATTGACCTTCAGGAAATGATACGTGAAGAAGTGCTGGAATGTAGGGAACGTGAAAAGCGTCTCAACTCCGTTATCATCAGGGCCCAGGGGGTTGGGACAGTTTCGCCCCAAGCTTCATTGAGTGAAGACGTGTTTCTGGCGTTCTCCGTGTGTTGTTGTTTGTGTTGTTTCTGTGTTCTTGTGTGTGTGTTATTGTTACTGTGGTGTTTTAGGTGTTGTTGGTCTATTCTATTTCGTCTTTATTGTAGTGTTGCTGTTTGTGATATTGTTTGTAGTTTGTTTGTTTTGTTGTGGTTCTGTGTGTGTATGTTCGTGTGATTGTGTTTGTTCAGTTGTTTGAATCCCATCTAGGCCTTGCCTGGCCAGATGGAGAGTGTGGATTCGTATGTGGCCTCCTGCCTGGAGGCTGACTTGGCCATGTCAGAAGAGGATGAGTCTATCATCGAGGATCACTGGCCTGAGCTGCCTTCTCACCCCCCCCCCCTCTTCTCGGTCACTCCGCAGCTCAGGTTGCAGCCTTCCACCTCCTAAACCTCTACCAAGTGACCTGTTGATGCCTCGTCCGACTCCGATGGTGTGTATTGTTTGCCTCCAGCTGCCAAGACTGCGAAGGGTGCTTCAACTGTATATGACGTACAGCTGGTCACACTCCCGTGAGGCCCACCCAGCGTTGTCAACGTTGGCCAAGATAACCCCGAAACACTAGTTGTGAGCTCTGCTCGCACGAAACATTCAATGGTGGGAGATGAAAAATGAGTGAAAGCTTTAATAAAATTATGAAAATATATATTTATATACCGATATTCGTGCCAATTATTAACATCATTAATGTAAGATAAACTTTTTCATATTATGATGTAACACAAAAACAACCGAGGTAACATTATTGTATACGGTACTTTTTTCTTATAATATTCAATGGCTATTATCAAGTACTAAACGCTGAAAAATGTCTTACACTATAACTGAATAAAAATCATGAAAAAGAATGTTCTTTATTGAATGAAGCCAATGTGAATACCTTTATATTACATGTGTCAAGTGTTGATACCACTAACACACTTCTATTTCCCCCGTATCTACCTAACAGTTTATAATCAAGGCTCACATTATCCCTCACGTGATAGTGGCCTTGTAATATTCTAAATACTTTTAATAATGGCCTGTTGTATTGAAGGATTGGAATTTGACTATGAAGCCCTTGTTTTGTCATTTGTCTCTTGGTAGCAACAATTATTTGCTCTGTATCTCTCTTCTCTGTGTGTATCTCTCTTTTCTGTGGGCATGTAATATACTTATATATATATATATATATATATATATATATATATATATATATATATATATATATATATATATATATATATATATATATATATATATATATATATATATATATATATATATATATATATAAGCCAGTAGACACACACATAACATAATAATGCTGGTGACAAAGGTTCTATTGGTTTTATCTATCATGAGTTGCGAGAGAACTATATATATTTATAATTATTGAAACATTGTAATAGTTCCATCAAGTAATACATGGGATGCACAGTTGAGGTTTTATCAGACATGTTAATAATGAACCTGGCAACCATTTTCAACATTTCTTAAAATTAAACTTTACTGAAGGCGTATTAAGGTCTGAAATCCTGTATTTCCCATCATACAACACCTTCCCACTACTCACACCATTGTATTTATTGCCGTATTGGTCTTTACTGTCTTCTGCTACAAGGTTGATATTAGTGTGACTTTCCATATTATATACTCTACCATTACTCACACCGTTGTATTTGATGCCGTATTGGTCTTTATTGTCTTCTGCTACAAGGTTGATATTAGTGTAAATCTCCATATATACATTGCCTTGTGAACTGACTGACTGCACCACCTTACACATCTTCAAGTCATCAGGACTGCCAACATGTTGGAGAGGGAATATTTCCACACTCAGTCTTCAGAACCTTTACCAATTTAATGATTTTCAACCAACTCATAATCCTCTTCGAGTATCTGAGAGTGGAGTGATGGTGAAGTCAGAATTAAGTGAAAATGAAGTGAGAGTGGATGTCGGGGGAACGATAGTACACAGGATACGATAAACACGGTGAACCCAAAATGTACATATATTTACACTATTTACAAGACAGTTTTGACACTCTCCGTCTGTAACACTTCCAGGATCTCTGGCTAACACACACAATATGTCCAGGGTCTCTGGTCACCACACAACTCTGGACTCTGGCACAGACAAAGTGGGGCTCACTCCTTCTTCTTTGACTGCCGGCTTCCTTCCCCCGTCCCTCACCTCAAACACCCTCAGGTTAACTTGGCAATGACTCACTGCCTCGAACATATTAACAAACAAACAAAACAGGAAACAATAATACTGTGAAAATACACTAACAATCTTATAACATTTTTCTTTACTTTTTCATAACATTACTCTTTAAGTTTATACATATCAATATTCTTCATACATAATTTAATACTTTATGTATAACTCCGAAGTACCCCACAATGAACACGAATTATTTTAGCTTTCTTTAGTCGTTTGACACACCCCCACACCAAGATCACACTATGTTGCATTGTGTGTCCTATCACAAACGACTGAGATAGTCTGAAAATAGGTTTTCTTTCCCTCTGATAACCTTCACTGAGAACTTATAATTCTATAGGTATAAAGACCATCTTAAAATTCTTGAGTTTTCAGATTTCTTCTTTTGAATATATCCTAGGGCTGCATGATCAGTACACAACAAGAATTCCTGACCAAATAAGTACCTATCAATTTTGTTTATTCCATATACAATAGCTAACCCTTCCTTTTCCACCACGGAATATCTTGATTCACGTGGTTGGAGTTTTCGACTTGCAAAAGCCACTGGGAGTAGACGCCCATCCCAATCCTGCATCAGTGCTGCCCCTATACCACGATCCGAAGCATCAGTCTGGACCACAAACTGTTTATTAAAGTCAGGAGCTCTGAGAACAGGAGGAGTGGTGATTAATGTTTTCAAGTTTGCAAAAGAGGTCTGGTGACTTTGTTGCCAATTTAGTTTATTTGGTTGTCTTTTTTGTAGGAGATCAGTGAGACATGCTGTGATCGAGGCAAATTGCGGTATAAATATTTGATACCACCCCACAAATCCTAAAAATGAACGCAACTGTTTCTTAGTGACAGGTGAGGGGGCTTCTCTTATTTTCTGGATAGTATTGTCCTGAGGGGACACATTTCCTTCACTAATAGTATGACCCAAAAATGATATTGAATTATACCCCAGCAAACACTTAGATGGACGGATAGTGAGGCCAGCATCACGAATTTTACCAAACAATTCTCTTGGGGTTACCAAATGATCCGTCCATGTCTCAGAATGTCCCAGTACATCATCCACGTAATGATCCACATTCTTCTGTTCTCTGAGCAGTCTCCTCCTCATCATGTTGTAAGTAGCAGGGCTATTGACTAAACTAAATGGCATTACATTAAACTCATAACATCCACTAGGGGTTGTGAATGCTGTATACTCCTTATGAGCGTCTTCCATTGGGATTTGCCAAAAGCCCTTACTAAAATCAATATTTGAGAAATATACCTTATTAGTTAATTTACATAATATATCATCAGGTTGTGTCATTGGTTCATTGTCAAACTTTTTTTTTGTTATGCTATTTATTTTTTTTATAATTCACACAGAATCTGACTGAACCATCTGGTTTAGTTACCAAAACCAGTGGTGCACAATAATCAGATGATGAACGATCTATGATACCTGCCTCTAGCATTTTCTTAACCTCCTCTTCAACTTTGTTGCGTGTGGCATAAGGTAATGGGTATGGTCTTTCTCTAACCGCTTTGCAGTCATGTAAGTGAGACGGTGCAGGTCCCCCCTCCCTCCCCCTTCTTTCCCTCTCTCTTTCTCCCCCTGCACCGTCTCACTTCTTCACCACTGAGAATCTTCGAGCCTATGATTCAGAAAGTCAGGGATGCAAACGTTAGACACCTGGAGTTTGTAGTACTGACTGTAACAGCCAGAAGTGTGGCCGACTGTACATGAGACATACATACATCTCACTGGCTTGACATTAGTGGACCTGGAAGATTTGCTGGAAGATATCCGTGTTTATATGCAGCTGGAGAAGGAGGATATAAACCAATGGTACTGGACGGATCTGACCATCATTGTACAGGACGTGCTGTGTCGTCTCCACCAGCGTGATGTCACGAGTCATCACCAGGACATCCATGCTGCTGTTGCCTCTGATGTCTCCTCCATTTTCCATAATAAATCCTTGGCTGAACTAAACAAGCTCCAGATTAACATTGAGTCAAAGTTAGGAGGGCCTACTACTGGTCTTGATATTGGTTATTGGGAGTCAGTTGTGTCACAGTTAAAAGTTCACCAAGCAAGAGCACGACTACGTGAACGCCACAAAGACAACTTGAGGAAGAAACTGGAAATACTGAAAGCAGAACAAGGTGTAAAACAAGAGGGTGAAGAGGAAAGTCGGGAGGAAGATCAGGAGGAGGGACAGCACACTGATACTGAATCAATACCTGAAGTGAAGGAAGAAATCACTGAAGATGAATCCAGGGAGACTGGGAGTTGCCAATGAGATGATGGTAACATGAGTGAAGAAGAGCATGAAGAAAAAGATAGACGTGATGGTGACAATGAGAAAGAGGAATGGGACTCTGGTTGTGAAGGTGATTCTGCCATCTCTTCTGGCAGCTACTCTCCACGTCTGTTAACTTCAAACAAGCTGCAGCCAGGCACTTTGGTGGTGGATGAGGAAGAAGACTCCCAGAGGCTGGCTTGGGCCTGCAGTCGTGTGTTAGGTGCTGGTCAACCTGTGAAGACTGTTCTATCAGCTGAGGAGAAGGTCATGCAACAAGAGGCTCAAGGGTCCATGACAAATGATGAAGCTCAGTTCAGCGTGGAAGCCAATTTGGACCCTCAGAACTTCCTGTGGTCAGACAAGTATCGGCCTCGCAAACCTCGATACTTCAATCTTGTACACACTGGGTTCGAGTGGAACAAATACAACCAGACTCATTATGACATGGACAATCCGCCACCTAAGATTGTTCAGGGTTACAAATTTAACATCTTTTACCCAGACCTAATTGACAAGGCCAAAACACCACAGTTTGAACAAAGATTTTGACATACTTAAATTTAATGCTGGGCCTCCTTATTAATCTATTGCTTTTAAAATTGTCAATAGTGAGTGGGAGTACTCTTACAAACGAGGCTTCAAGTGTCAATTCCACAATAATATCTTACAGTTGTGGTTCCATTTCAAACGTTACAGATACAGGAGATAATATGGTATTAACTTGATCATCAGGGGTTTGATACCTAAACACACACACACACACCTAAACACACACACACACACTCAAGGCCAATCTGACCCCTACAGCTGCACCAATATATGTACTGTATATGTATTTGTGTGTGTATGTATATGGTTGTATATGTACAATAAATATATGTAAATTTGTGTGTATGAACGCAGGTATACATGTATAAATTAATATATGTATGTGTATGCATATACAGTATGTATGTGTGTGTGTATATGTATATGTATAAATATATATGTATATATATGTATGTGTGTATAATTGTATGTGTACATGTATGTATATGTGGTTATGTATATGTATATTTATATATTTTAAAACCTCTGTGTACTCCCTCTACGTATATGTATGAATTTTTTTTTCTCCCATATGTTTCTTTTAATTGTGTCTTTGTTTTTTGTTCTGCTTTCACATGTGTTCATTCCCATTTTTATCATTAGTGTTTTAGTGTAACATGTATATTTTCAGCCTCCCAGCTGCTACTATTTAACCCCTAAAGACCGGTTGACGTGATAGACCGTCTTACGTAAGTAACCGGGCAACTGCACCTACCGTCATAGCGATTTAGCGCTATTTCGCGCTTTGTACGGCTAGTTTTTCTTGTCGTTGGGCGAGAAAATACACTCACAATATCGATCCGCTACCCACTCAGTCGATTCTGGGACCCCACGATGGCTGGGCGATTTTTAAGTAATTGCCCTTGTCCGAATTTGTGCTCTAACGATCGTAAGACAATACCGTAGTGAATATATGTACGTGAGTGACACCATGATATTCCTACAAGGTTACAAATTATTATTTAGTGTATAGATCATGACACACGATATATAATGGGGTAGTAATAAGAAAATAACACCACAAAACACACCCATACAGGCACAATTGATAGTAAATATACGTGTTTCCTACGGTACAAGTCGGTTTGTTTATCATTTTCTATGTGACAGTTACACGATGATATATTCCTACAAGTGTTCATACTATTTTTAGTGTTGAAATCATGACATACGATACATAATAGTAGTAATACGAGTGAGTTGACAAGGGACTTAGGCGGGAAACTGAACACCCATGCCGCAGTCACACCACACTCACGCATACACACAGACACACCTCTGTCTCGCGCCCAAACATGGTCCACTTAACTCGCCCTATCTCCACAACTATTCATCGTACAGCCCTCCCGATGGTACCATTGAAGTCAGTACACTATATAGGTTAAGAGTGTGAGCGTTGTTAATATAGGGCAAATTTTGATACCTTTCCTGATAGACATCTTAGAGGAATAGAAAGTTATACAAACTTTTTTTGTTATTTTTCCGATTAAAAATAATAGCCATACGAAAACGAGAAGGATTTTGTAAAATCCCAATGGTGAATTTATAGATCTTTTTACAAGCTTTTGAATGATATACATGCGATCCTTCTACAGTTTATAATAACAGAGCCTATTGATATCAAAGTTCGCTAACCATCATTTCGAGAAAAACGCCTGCAAAGTTTGAGATTGCATTCTGCACGTTAGAGAAGACTAAATGAAAAAAAAGCAGTTACTCAAAGGCTCTTATGTAACCATTTCTACACTTTCGATACTTATGTGAATGATTTTCGTGAAACCAATGTCTTTTCTTTTATTATTATTATTACGTCTCTCCCACACCACTCTATTCCAAACAAATGTCATGAGTAAATAAAGAGAAGGTAAACAAAAGATTGCCTTGGGGCTGTAATACCCAGTAGGGTGAAGAAAGAAAAGATAGAGAAAAAGGTGAGCAAGCAATTAGAGAACAGGTGGAACAAAATTACAGAGATAAAAGTGAAATGGACCAAAGGGGCGCTAAAACACTTGTCGTCCGGCTGACAACTGGCAACTATAGCCAGGCTGAGGCTACCCAGCCAGTGAGGGGAGGGAGGGAAGAGGTAGGGAGAGAGGAGCGGTATCTGCCGAGTGTTGCCATCTATAGTTCACACTACTGTATTTATTTTCTGCCCCACAAATTCATATTCTATGTGATGTTATGGGCACATTTGGGTATGATGTTGACTCCTCCCACAGCCCATCGAGTGCACAGCTCAGAGATAAGACAAAATTTGACCGATTTATATGTGATTTTCAACACTGAGCTTTCAGAGGAGTATGAAGGGATATTGAAGGAAGAGATTTATGGCAAAAACATATTTTCGGTAGATGGCGGGAAACTTCAACCTGTAAACCGGGCGGTCCCCTTAAGGGGCTTGGGGCTGCTCGGCCAGATAGCTTGAAATTTACCATTGTGTATCCATGTCACGGATCGATCCGTGACCATAACGTAACATACGTAAGTAGTAGAATGCTATTAAATATATATATATTAACAAAGGGATACCACGTGTGTGGAGTTTTCCAGAGACAGAGGAATTTGAGACAGAGGAGTGCCAGGTACCTTTGAGGATTAAGGAAGGGTCATGTCAAGTGAGTTGAGGTCAAGTACCCACTCACTCCATCCTGTGTTTCATTACGCTGGTTATATTTTTGCATTAATAATTATGCTAATGGGCTTCTATTACTTATTAAAATTGATTTTGAAGTGGAAGGGAATCATTTGCAAGCAGTTGCATGTTGCATAGTCAGGACAGGCCTACACAGGTGTACACATGAAGAAGGAGAGGAAGGACAAGGATGATGACAGACAGTGGGGCCAGGTAGAAAAAAGGTTAAATGGGGAGGAGTCAGAAGGGTAATTAATCTCCACCACCCACACCGTGGTTTTGAATACAGCCAGTTGGTAAACGCACTCCAAACGAGCACCTCGTAGTTGGTCCTAGCCTTGCCTGGAGGCCTACAGTTAAAACGTAACGTCGAATTTGTTTAATTACTTTTTCACAAGGCTTATTGTTATTTAACTCACTATTCATTCGCTTGACGAGAATTAGTAAGGTGTCATTTTCCAGGTGAGGAGAGGGCTGGCCAGGAAACTACGAGTGTGTGTGTACAAGGGACAGTAAAAACGAGTGTGATTATTGATATTGAAATATTACCAGCTGGGTTACTTGATTTCTCCATTAATATTACAATAACGTAATTACCGTCTGACGTCGTGTACGAGAGGAGTAAGTACATAGCTATCTATTGGAGCGTGAACAGAAGTGTGTGTGTGTGTGATTTTTGATTAAATTTAACTATTCATTGTTGGCTTGGAATTATTTTAATAAATAGAGAAAATTGCGCCATTAGTTGTTTGTGTTGACCATTATTGCATGCTCTATAATCAATACATATATAGCAGGACAAAACCCAGAAATAAATTTTATTGTGTTGGAGGGACGGATACAGGGAATTATAACTCTGGTTTAACTCGCTGCAGCCAACCAACGGGATTATATATTAACCAGTAAAGTAAGCTTTGGATAAATTATATTAAAATTATTATAAAACACAGTCCACCCCCACAATCCATGTTTAAGTCGTATCTTCTTTGTAGGACTGATAGGTTTTGAGTTCTCTGTACTGCTGCTGCTGGTCTTTCTCTTTCTTGGAGGTTTCTAGAATTTGGGGGGGGGGGGGATCTTCTGGTAAGCAAATAGTGTTGGGACTACATTTAGTTTAAGCTTCTGAAAGTTATCTGCTCACTTAGTTTCATATTGGCCATCATCAAAATGATCCTGTAAAAAATTATAACTAACAAGCACTGGCTTCGGCACCCACGGCTACGTCGTGGGTGCTTTTGCCTGCGGCGCTGCTCGCTTCGCTCACCCCCCACCCCCACCCCCACCTTGAAGATGAAACATTTTACCGTAAAATCGTTAAAAATATGATACTTTTTGAAAGTTTCGAAAGGTTGCAATTATTAATATACATTGATGATTAGGACCAATAGATCAGTACAATATATTATATAAGCCTGACCTTTCCTGAAATTCTAAAAAAATAATCAACTAACTGAATATCAGATAAAATAAACCTAACCTAAATTAGTGTCATATAATATTTGTTTCAAATGTGATGACTTTCATCTTACCATATTCCATTAATTAAATTTGAGCCAATTAATAAGCAAGTGATCAGATTCCTGAAGGGGCTTTTTTATACTTTACTAGCAGGGATACCCGACATTGTCCGGGGATCTATCTATCTATCTATCTATCTATCTCTATCTATCTATCTATCTCTATCTATCTATCTATCTATCTATCTCTATCTATCTATCTATCTCTATCTATCTATCTATCTATCTATCTCTATCTATCTATCTCTATCTATCTATCTATCTCTATCTATCTATCTCTATCTATCTATCTATCTCTATCTATCTATCTATCTATCTATCTCTATCTATCTATCTATCTATCTCTATCTATCTATCTATCTATCACTATCTATCTATCTCTATCTATCTATCTCTATCTATATCTATCTATCTATCTATCTATCTATCTAACTCTCTATCTATCTCTCTATCTAACTCTCTATCTAACTCTCTAACTCTCTATCTAACTCTCTATCTAACTCTCTATCTAACTCTCTATCTATCTATCTATCTATCTAACTCTCTATCTTTCTATCTAACTCACTATCTATCTATCAAACTCTCTATCTATCTATCTAACTCTCTATCTAACTATCTAACTCTCTATCTATCTATCTAACTCACTAACTCTCTAACTTTCTCTGTGTTTAGATTCCTCCAAAGAGAGAGAGATAGAGAAAGTGAGGTTTTCTTTGTTGCGTTACAGGGGATATTATTTTATTTATTTTTGGACTTTGACACTCTTGTCATACGCTTTTGTGGTCACCTACGAGGCTCCCGTTTTCAGTTTCTGATGTGTAAATTCAAGCTCTTTCTTTCTGCCAGAACAAAATTTGCTTGCATGAAAGTTGAAAATTGACAAAATTCACCCCCAGAAGTCAGCTGGGGGGGTGGTGAGCGAAGCGAGCAGCGCCGCAGGCAAAAGCACCGTGGCTGGCGAAGCCAGTGCTTGTGTATATTAAAAATTGCAACCTTTCCAAACTTTCAAAAAATCTCCCAAAAATCTCAAAAATTGCAATTCCGGGATAAAATGTGGCACTCACCATACATACATTTAAACTACAGGGCATTTAATGTGTAGTACTTCTTCACTACTTGACATCTTCACTACCTGGTGTGACATCTGATTGGGGGGGTGGCGAGCGAAGCGAGTGGGGGTGGAGGGGCGAGCGCAGCGACCCGCAAGTGGGGGGTCGAGCGTAGCAAGCAGCGCCGCAGGCAAAGCCACCCACGGTGGTGGGTGAAGCCCAGTGCTTGCCAATCAATCAATATATATATATATATATTTGGAAGAGATATTGCCATTCATTCCATGATATACTGTGGCTGCCACAACACATCTTCACTACTCACCATACACGAACATCTTCACTATTATTTGGAAGAGATATTGCCCTTCATTCCATGATATACTGTGGCGGCCACAGCACATCTTCACTACTCACCATACACGAACATCTTCACTATTATTTGGAAGAGAGATTTGGAAGAGAAGGCTGAAGCTGGTAGGCCTATGGTTCGTTACTTGTGAGGTGGCTACAACGAAAGGAAATTTAAGTGAAAAGATGTAGTTTGTTGACAGGCAGGTGTTGTTGTTGTTGTTGCTTACCAACACTAGCATACCAGCACGAGAACAAGATGTTAAAGGTTAAAGGTACCAGCGAGTGGCAGTCACTGGGACAGAGTGTAGTACACACTGTGTGTATGAAACACAATATAGCACACAAGGATGATGTGTGGCCCAGCGACCTCTCCACCCACGTGAGACCCGAGTCAGCTTCGGCTATGGCTGACTAAGCAGGAAGACCTCAGACAGCCGACTCAAACCCCCCACCCCCTGCTCACAGGGGTGGTAACCTCTGGCATCAGTGGTATTTTTAACAGTGTCCCGAGCAAGGATCGAACGCTGGGCCACGGAATTGCAGCCACAGACTTTACCACTGTGCTAGCCAGAGGCTATAGTTTATAGTTGCTGCTCTTAAATTAATTAAAAATAATAGTTAAATGCGGCTTCAGGATACAAAACAAAAAGACATTTTTTAGTTTAATTTATTTTCATCTTTTATTCATCAGTTTAGGAAATCAAATTTAGTTCCCTCTTTACGTCGTTAATAAATGCAATTACACTACCGACTACGTGGGCCTGCTGGACTCTATCGTCAATATCGTTTAGTTGGAATCTTATAGAAGAGGAGCTGTGAGGAATATATTCACCAGTAAAGTGATGAGGAGGACTGCCTGTGTAGTGTGTACCAGTAGGCCTACACGGTGGTTTTGTTTACATGAGCTGTTGAGTTAAACTTTGACCAGGCATGGCGTCAGGGTGATGAATTTAGGTATGTGTGGAATGAAAACCCACAAACATTTGCCCACCAGTACAAGTGTCACTATGCAGCAATACAGGGACAGTTCCATGAGCAACAACTACCCTCAAGGGACAGAATGATTAAAAGGAAGTTGCTACAAGGTTTCCCAAGAATCAGTAGGGAAAGATTGGAATCTTTTGTGGATGATCAAATTCCCCTAAAAGATTTCCTTGTAAGAGTGGAACAAGAAAGATTATTATTGATACAGAGACTTGAACCAGCGAGTATGTTGTCAGGGGTAGACATACAAATGGCTGAAATTAATAACAAAACTAAAGTAGAAAAGAAGGAAGAAAGTGAAATATATAATTTAACAAAAATAGTAGAAAAGTTAGCATCGAAGATGGAAACAGATATATTCTAACCATCATAGACCATTTCTCAAGGTACACCAAGTTTTACCCACTAAAAAGTAAGCATGCCAAGGGAATTGTTGCTAGGCTCACCCAGTTTGTTACAGACTTTGGCGGACCTAGATCGGTGCTGTGTGACAACGCCAAGGAGTTTACTGGCCACGAGATGCGGACCTGGGCAGACCAGCATGGGGTGGAGCTACTTTTCTCTACGCCGTATCATCCACAGGCTAACGGGATGATTGAGAGGATGCACCGGACCCTGAAGACGGTGTTGGCCCAGTTGTGTGAGGGCTATCCACAACGTTGGCCTAACCTGCTGGCCGAGTGTCAAAAATTAATGAATGCAGCCGTCCACAGCAGTACCAGGGTGACGCCGTATGTCGCATTCTTCGGAAGGCATCCACCACGCAACATCACAGCACCATTACCGACCATCACGTCTGACCACAACGACGCTGGGAGACTAAAGCGGCTAATACAAGAAGCCAGTACTGTATCTCTCAGGAGGTATCGGGCATTTGCCAATAGGCATAGAAAAAATGAAAAAGTAGAACTAGAAACATTAGTGTGGGTAAAACAGGAAACAATAATACCGGGTACCTGTGCCAAATTGAACCAGAAATGGAAAGGACCATACAAGGTGGCAGAAATAATAAGAGATGGTTTGATATATATTTTAGAGGACCCATTTACAGGGAAAAACATCCAGAGGGCTGCAGAAAAAGTCAAGCCCTATGTGAGCCACTTCAGTCAAAGTGTGAAACGATCCAACAATTCCCAAAGCCAAGGACCCACCACAAGCTGAAAGAGATCCCAGGGATGATGAAATTCTGCAACCGTGTTATCCCAAACTGCTCACAAACGTGCACGCGCAAACCCGCGCAAGCCTTGGGTGCCGATTTCTTGACAAACTTCGACCCTGTTGTCGACATTAGAAATCGTAAGCCCAGGAGTCATCGACTTCCATTGGCACAGCGACCGGATGCACACGCAAATGCCCGCGCACACGCACGCACACACAAAAGTGCACACGAGCCTGGGGACAAACAGCACGCGCACACACCTGCGGACACATATGCATGCTTGCGCACACACACACGAACACTAACGACATACTAACAACACATTAACAACACTAACACTGACACCAATAAACCTTACACAAACCAACCAACCTTGTTTGCCATTGACCCTCAAAGTGAAGATGACCAACATCTTCACTACATGTAACCTCGTGTTAGTAGAAAATAATGAACCATATGATGATGAGGAGGATATTGTACTTCCTCCACGTCATCGACGTCCTCCAAGAAGATTTCTGGAGGAAATGTAGAAAAGAGGTAAAAACCGAGGCAGAAAAAGAAATACTTAGAAAAAACAGTGAATGAAAATTAATAGAAAATAGGGTAAAAGTGGGAAAGTTACGTTGGATAATGTCATGTTTTACTATAACCTGAAGTCAACACGGGGCAACATTAATGTACGAGCTAGGAACCCAGCTCATAGTTGTTATTTTTTTTTTATTGTGGGTGTTGGAGGACACTTAGTTTTAATGGGAAGAGAAGGATGGTGGGGAGTGTACACCCTACATGTCCATAGGGCTCTTCCAATACACAGTCAGAACCTTTGTCAAGGCCCCTGTATCACTTACTGCATTCCGGGTTGTCATACCGTGCGGGATCTGAGGTTTGAATGGATGAGCGAATGAAAATAGGAATGATTGAATTGAATGTAAGAATACTCAGATCTTGTTAGGGACAATCACGGATGGGTTCAGTGACGGTAGAACCTTATTGAAGTTCTCCCGGGGTTATGGACTTGACAGAGGAGTCTGACTGGGACGAGGTGTCACTGATATCTATTGTGTATTATGTGTATTGTGTAATGTTAGGTAGAGAAGATCTTTCCTGCGGGGAAGAAAGGCAGTCTAAGGACTGTAAGTAAGGTTGGCAGTTTATCAACACTGACCAACAAATTAGGGGGAATAATGTCTGATGTTGTTCAGTAAGGTATAGCGATAGTGACAAATGGCGTGTATGTTAAGATTAGGGGGGAGGGGATTTGAGTTAGGGAAATATATATAAAATAATTTTCACTGTAAGTTCCAGCTAAGGAAGAGGGGACGTGTGTAACACCCCCATTTTATTATGTATGTTATTTAGGATGTTTTTTTTAATGTATAATTACTAGCTTCACTCACCATAAAATACCTGCATTTATTTCTGGTAACTAACTTAGAAAATTATTTGAGTGAGGGATGGAGTCCCGAGAAAGGGACGAGATGTTTTCGTTGGCGGAACAATACTTGTAAGCAATATTAGGAATAATTGTATGCTATGTGGCTGAGGATAAGAGATAATGGATTGAAGTATTAAGATAGGTTAAATAATCATTAGTTGTAACTAAGAAATATATCAGGGAGGAAGGAACACTTAATATAATAGAAAAATGTAGCAGGAGGAACTAGTTTGAGTCAGTGTAGGAGCTGGGACTGGGGGGGGGGCGAGGCGAGAATGAATTGGGGCAAAGATCCACAGTCAGTCTCTCTTCGTCTTCCCCAGGAACAGGTAACTACTAAAACAGCTGCTACAAAGTGACTTCACGTGTTAATATTGAGGTAAATATTTATTATACATTTGATAGTGATTATTAATGAGTCTCTCTTCGTCTTCCACTGGGAAAAGCCATATAGCACATTCCGGCAAGGCATAATTAAAGACTGGTGTAGCCCCTAATATAAATACTTAAGATTTGCTGGCATATTTAGAAGTGTAGACTATCACAACTGTTTCGGCCATATTTTCTTTTATATGCTATTATATATATGTGTGTATGTTGTTTTTTTTTCTCTCTTTATTATTATTGATGGAGGGGAGTAAGTAAATTGTTTGTTTTTATTATTATTTGTTTGTTTAGTGCTGTTCCCTAGCGAAACTCGGAATTATTCCAGTTCTAGGGGCAGCGGGAGTAGGATTCAGGGAGGGGGGATTGAAAGTTAGGGAGTATATATATATATTTTTTTTATATGTGAAAGACTGTACAAAAATAAATTAAATCATAATTAGTGGAGTTTTCCGTTACCGTATACAATACTAATAGACTGTGTCCATACTTAGGCATTTTTGACTTGATTTAAGACATTGATCGAACCCCCGTTAGAGTAATTCTGGGTTGCTTACACACGTGCCTGGGGTTCAGGCTACGTTACCCACCCAGTGTGTGATAGCTTGGTTCCTGTGGTCAACCTGTGGTCTGGTGGTGGCAGCGTTACTGACGAGGAACTGGACTTGCCTTTGTATGATTTTTATTTTATGTTTTTCGCAAGGCAAGTTGATCCAGTATAAGGATAGAGTATCATACACTGGTGTGTCATTTTTTTTTATTGTAAAAGGCCGTGCTTTTGTTTCCTCCTCCAGTAAAGTAAGGGGGATAAATATGAACGTTACATTGGTGGTAGCTTAAGTGGGATAAATCAGACCCACAGAAATTGATTTAACGGAGATCCGTGGAATTGGGTCTGATGTTTAAAGTAGGAATTGTAGGACACAGTCAAGTTCCTCGAGAACTGACGGTTGACGGAGCTCAGGTAGTTATTTGTCGATTAAGGTAAATTAGTTGGGAAAATGAAAATTCGAATTATAACTGATAAAATATTAAAACATAATGCCACTCGAGCAGAAGCAGAAGTGGGTGAAGTTGTTGGTGGTGAAGGAAAAATAGAAACATTGGATCATGAGATAAATAATGAAGCCAGATTCGAAAGGATGGAATTAGAACTAATAGCTGAACAAATGACTAAAATTGCGATGATAGGACAAGACTTAGATCATTTAAACGTCATAAGAGGGCAATTTAATAACGTAACGGAAAGAGTGAGTGAGTTAGAAAGGTCGGGAGAGACGCAGTTTGTTCGTGTCAGAGAGAGGGAAGTTACACCTCCATCCTCACCATTATTGAGGAGACCCGAACCAGCTTCACGTTCACAGTGGTCCACTATACCTTCTCGAATAGATACTCAATTTTCCCTGCCTGCCACACACGTTTATCAACCACCCGTAACATTTGACACAAATACAAACCCCGTATTACAACCTCCATTATCAAATGTCGCCTATAATCTTAATGTAACAAACCCTACAAAAAGTGTTAATACAAACTTGGTTAATTAAACCCCGAGATATTCCAAAACTCGAGTTAGATACATTGCAGAGTTTAGATTCCTCGGCTAGGCTACAAATGTTCTTTGAAGCAGTGGAAAGGTGCACAGAAGATTCATGCACTAGGGTAGAAGTAGCAAAGTCTCGAGTAGACAATGAGCTGGCTGTCTTGATACACACGGCCCAGAAACGGGGGGAGATATTAACATGGTGGGAACTGAAAGAATATTTCACGAGAGAAATTAGGGTCGAGTTAAATTTTGACCAGGCATGGCGCCTGGGTGATGAATTCAGATACGAGTGGACAGAAAACCCACAAACATTTGCCCACCAGTACAAATGTCACTATGCAGCAATACAAGGACAGTTCCAAGGTCAACAATTACCCTCAAGGGATAGGATAATAAAACGGAAGTTGTTACAAGATTTCCCAAGACTCAGTAGAGAAAGATTAGAATCTTTTGTGGAGGAACAAATTCCCCTAAAGGACTTCCTTGAAAGAGTGGAACATGAGAGATTATTGTTGATACAGAGACTTGAACCGGCGAAAATGTTGTCAGGGGTAGACATACAAATGGCTGATGAAATTAACAAAACTAAAGTAGAAAACAAGGAAGAAAGTGAAATAAATAATTTAACAAAAATGGTAGAGAAACTAGCATCGAAGGTGGAAAAGATGTCATATAAAAATAAACCTCAAACTTCTAGGTATTGTTCTTACTGTAAAACGACCACTCATGACTTGCAAAATTGCTGGAGTAAACCCGAGAAGGGAAAATGTTTTAATTGTTTACGTGCTGGTTGTTGGAGCACTAGTCCCGCTGTACGTGGTACACAAGGTGATTGAACAGATAAAAGGGTAAATGGTCACTTTAAGTCACTTTAATTGTTTTGGGTCACTAGCACCAAACAGCAGCTGCTAGACTAACAAACACACGTGGTCATAGCCAGCTACTCACCCCCCACCCCCCCACACACACACATCCATACATACACACCTCGTCATACCTTGCTACTCCCTCACACACGCACTCTCTCACACACACACACGCACTCACGCACTCACACACACCTTTGGTATACACACCAAACACAACATGTTTGTGAGACCAAAGACTATTAGTCTACCTATATGCCTCTAGGACATATGACTTTCTAAATCCTAATCATCATCTCTACCCAAGTACAGGTATCACAAATGGGTCATTTACTTATTGTGACCATCTTGACCCCTGGTTCAAAAGGGTAGAGAAGGAAGAAAAGAGGGTAAAGAGAGGAATTAAGAGAAGGGAGAGAAGAAGAGAAATGGGTGTAGACAGTAAGAGAAAAGAGGTGGAGTTTGAGTTGAATTAGAATAACATTTAACTCTACAAAATGGTAATACTAATATCTTAAGAGTTCTGGCATCTAACCCTTCCAGAATGAATATATACTGGGAGAAAAGTACCATTGGTAGGGACTCAACATCGAGACATACAAGAAGACATCTCTCTGGTTCTGCTTGAGTAAGACAAGATAGAACACAAAAACTCTGTTAAATAAACTAAGTTTAATTGTTCTTACTGAAGTTTAATTCCTACCTTGCATCTTGCTTGCCTGAACACAACCATACCTCGCCGAAGATCGCTACCACGACTACCAACAACTACAAACAACTACCAACAACAACAACAACAACAACAACAACAACCAGGTATTGTACCAGAGTCATTGAATAACTCACATTCAGGACTGGTACACCGCATGTCCTGGGAAGGCTCAGTATAGGCCAGGTCTTAATAATAGTACAGGTTATACTAATTATTACCATC
This sequence comes from Petrolisthes manimaculis, assembly GCA_034508575.1. Lineage (NCBI taxonomy): Eukaryota > Metazoa > Arthropoda > Malacostraca > Decapoda > Porcellanidae > Petrolisthes > Petrolisthes manimaculis. The sequence goes on along the minus strand of JAWZYT010003886.1, from coordinate 44,856 downwards.
AAGCCAGAAACCTAACAAAACTAAAGGAGGAATTATCACCAGTGATAAATATTATAGTGAATGGAAAGGTGTGTGCAGCTATTATTGACACAGGTAGTGTCATAACCTTGAAAAAAAAAGTGCGGTTAAGCGGCTAGGGTTACAGATAGATACGACCAAGGGTAGAACTAATCCTGTAGGAATTACGGGAAAGCTGCTTAAAGTGTTAGGTATGGTGAAGAAGCGGTTCCAAACAGGAAACGGCTCATTTCACCAAAGATGTTGAAGAGTCCGCGCTTGGCCCTATGATAGCCAGAAGATTGGTCTAGTGTGTGGAACTCACTCTGAAGTGACATGACGGATTGTAGTAGTCTGTCGGCTCTTATAGCCTGTCTTTCTCCAATTTGTTTTATTGTCTGCGACATTGAGTCTCTATCTAGAAGTTTCTGAATGGACCCTTTTATGTCTTCTGCACTTCTTACTACTTTTCTTAAATCTTCTGGAACTTTCCATAGGTCATTAAAGGATAACTCAACTGTGACGATATCTTCGACCAATTGTAGCTTACCCATCTTTCCCACAAGGGCTCCCGGCTTCACCGTATTTTGTACTAGGTTGCCAAGGATTCCCCCAAGGAGTAGGAACCATAGGATCAGTAGTCCTCCACTCATCCTGGAAAAACATTAAAGTATTACGTTATGCATTCTGCGACTTGGCTGCAGAACGTAATTTTGAGCAATATTTTATCTGAGTCTCACTAACTTCACCTTTTGACTTTCTAGACGAAAAACTGTCTGGCCTGTGTGTTTTTAGTGTTTGTGGTGGCTCGAATGGCTTCACTTTATCCAGCAGTGCTCTTCTAACTCTCTTGAGTTGGTCACAGTGGACTGTCTGTAATTCGCCCTTCATGGGATCACGAATCACGAACTCATTGTGGTAGGGTTGCTCTACCACCTCATGAGGGCCTGAAAATTTATTTCTGAGCTTATTTGCCCGTTCAGGTACCTCTAACATCACTGCGTCTCCTTTTTCAATCACGACCTTCTTGGCCTGTTTATTCTTCCGGTATGTCATTTCTGCTCTTGTGGCAGATTATTTCTCTCGGACTTGGTTATGTATGCGTCCAAACATTCCAAGTTGGCGATCAGGGTAGTTGTCCGTATATATCGGTCTTGGGCCGCAAGACAAAACATCATAAGGTAGGCGTTTGTCCTCTCCATACACTATATAGTGTGGGGACTTACCACTGCTACTATTTACTGAGCCATTTATATATGATCCGACGAAAGGTATCCAATCTTCCCAGGCGTCGTTCATTTCGGAGACCAGTGGTCTAAGTGCTTCTAGAATTTTCCTATTAGCCCTCTCAACAAGTCCATTGCTTGCTGGATGATAGGCCAATATGAAACTCTGTTGTATGCCATATTGATGACAAATTTCTTCCAACACTTTATTCTTGAATTCTGAGCCATTGTCTGATATAAATACCTTTGGTGTGGTGAAAGGACATATTAGCTGCGTGACTAAGGCATGTGCCACCACGTCTGCATTCTTGTTGGGAATTGGAGCGAGGATCACATATCTTGAGAAATGGTCCACTGCTACCAATAGATATTTACTTCCCTGACGACTCGTAGGAAGTGCTAGTAGATCAATGCTTACTGCCTCCCAGGGTCGTTCTGGTGTGGGGTATTCAAATATGGGTGCTGGTTTATTTGTTGTCCCCTTGTGTCTTGCACATTCGAGGCATTGACTGATGTGGTTTGTTATATCCACTTTCATAGTCTTCCAATAGTATTTTCGACGCGCTTGTAGGAGGCTCTTGTCCCGGCCGGGGTGTCCTGCAGTAGGTGCGTTATGTTTTATCAATGAGTCAGGCACAACTACTTGTGAGACAGTTCCCTCTGACGTTTTTAACTTTCTTATGAGGAATTCGTCGGTAAGTTGGAACTGTTCTATTGGTATTGGTAATCTGGGTAGGTTGAATTCATCTCCCGATTCAAGGGCATATATTATTTTAGACCAAATTGAATCTACCTCTTGTTCTCTCCTTATTGTGAGGGCATTAAAAGTATTTATCCATGGATCTTCTGTGGCTGTTGCCTTAGCACTCGCCACGCATATGTTACGGGACAATGCATCCGCAACTACAATGGCACGACCAGGTATATAGTGTAACTCCGGTTCGTACTCTAGGAAGGTCAGGTGCCATCTTGCTAGACGTCCTGACAGATTCTTTCCTTTGAAGAGATGAATATCAGGTGCATCATCTGAATAGACATGTATTTTATACCCGTATATCAGGTCTTTAAATGCTGTTAATCCCCAGACTATTGCAATGGGTTGAAGCTTGTCTCTTTCGTCTTTCTGCATTAGTACTGCTCCTATGCCTACTCCCGAAGCATCTGTATACAGTGTGAAGGGTTCCTTATAGTTAGGGAAAGCTAACACAGGCGCCTTAGTCAACAAACCCTTTATCCTCTGGAAACTTACGTCTTGTTCTGAAGTCTAGTTAAAAGGTGTGTCCTTCTTGAGAATCTTGGTGAGTGGAGTCGCAAACTTAGCGTAATTGTTGACGAAGGATCTGTAGTAACCTGAAAGTCCTAGGAAACTACGTAGTTGATCAACATTTTTAGGTGTAAGAAATTTCTCTACTGCCTTTATCTTGTCATCTTGTGTATGGATTCCTGCCCCATCTATTGTGTGGCCTAAGAACTTTATTCTTGGTTTCAGGAACTCACACTTTGACAGTTTAATCTTGAGACCTGCTTGGGCTAACCTTGACAATACTGTCTTCCGTTTGTTCAGGTGTGTCTCCATGTCTTGTGATGGGATTACTAGATCATCTAGATATGCTAGGACTGTATTTCCCATAAGTCCCGAAAAGATATTGTTGATCAATCTCTGAAAGGTCAATGGTGCATTTCTTAAGCCAAATGGCATGCGCCTATAATGATAGTGACCTGACGGTGTACTGAAGGCGGTAATGGCTTTACTGTCTTCATGGAGACGTACTTGCCAATATCCTGCTATCAAATCTAGACAGGAAAATATTTTATTTCCACCTCCGAGGTTTTGAAGTATATCTTTCAAAACTGGTAATGGGTAACGATCTGGTTCTGTTACCTCATTGTCTTTTCTAAAGTCTATTACAGGTCTCCAGCCTCCATCCTTCTTGGCAACTAGGAACAGTGGAGCATTCCAAGGGGAATTTGAAGGTTCAATTACTCCTTCTTGTAGCATCTCTTGGAAAGCTTCTTCTACTATTTCCCGTTGACTGTGAGGGAGCCGGTATGCTGGCACATACACTGGGTAGGTGCCGGATTTTACCTTAATTTGATGCTCTACCTGGTGGTTTTCTCCTAAGGGTTCCCCAGGTAGTGCTATCACAAGTCTGAAAGTGGCCAGTAGGTTCAGTATTCTTTCTTTAGCTTCTTGACCTAGTTAATTTGGGTGAGATCTGTTTCATTAGGAGTATTTATGCTTCCTATTACGGTATCTTTGGTCTCTTCTACAACCTTTCCTGGGCAAACTAGGAAACTACCCACACAACATCCTTCCTTGAGGGTAATGGGGCTTCCCGTAGGGTTCACTACCAGCACCTCTGTTTTATTGTGTACTGTAGAGAGTGTTGACTCTAACGATACTCGTTTTACACGAACAGTCTCACTCATACATATCACATCTGTACCTTCTTCTACCCCAGGCAAACGGACTGGTATACGTGTTATCTCCTGACTGAGTAACCGTTGATTCTTAGTTATCACAGCCGGTACTACGTTCCATTCCTGCCTTGTAGGTGTGTCGGTCGTATTTGTAGGTAGAGTATTCGGGGTATTTCTCTCACTTCTCCTCTTATTTCTAACTGACAATCCACCCACTTCTACGGAGGTATTTTTATCTCTTCCGTGATCAACTAGTAATGGGAGTGAAGTCTCCATTGATGGGTAGCGATGGTTACTATGTGTGATGCATCTTCTACTCGGTTCTAGATTTATCTCTTCCTCTTGCATGGTATCTAATCCAATGATACCATCAGCTGGTAAGGTAAAATCCCGAGTGATATAAAATTCAGCCCTAATCTGTAGACTGTTATCAGCTATGGATAGCCTTATTAAAAGTTCGACCTTTCCTAGTAATCTTAGGCGGTCTCCTGTCACTCCCTCTGCACAGAGATCTGATGGGGTGACGAAAAATGTCCCATCTGGGTACATACTCTTCAGGTTGTTAAAGGAAGTCTCGGATATAAGGTTAGGAATCGAGCCAGAGTCCATTATGAACGACGCTCTCTTCTTCTTTATCCGGCATTGCACTGCTAATACTTCCCTTCTGCGTAAGGCGGCGATTATGGAAGTTAATTGCGGTGTCTCTATCTTCACACCCGAGGGTGTAGAGACTAGGCAGGACTTTGTCTCTGCCTGTCCCAATCTTCCCCCGACGATTTATTCTGTCGATGGGCAAGTGTGTCTCTGGCCGTCTTCATGAGTGTTCGACACTGCCAGGTATTATGAGTTGTTACCTCATGCAAGTCGCACCATTTTCACTTTCCTCCTTGTTTTGCTTGATTAGTATTTCTCTGGGGAAAACTCTTATTTGTGCTACTCTCTGGTCGTGAGGTAGGTTTTCTGGTTCTCTCCTCACGATTCTCATTGAAGTAACACCTCTCCCAGGTATGTCCATGTTTCTTGCACTCTCTGCAGTATTTTACTTCTAGGGTTGCCTTGTAGGAACCCTTGGTGGCATGTTGTTTAGATACTGACTGTATACCTGTCTTGGATACAGCTGTACTAGCCACCGGTGTTTGAGCTGTTGCTCCCTCCGAGGGTACCGAGAGTGCGTATGGCGTGGTATGAGGTATCATCTTCGCCTCTATGCGTCCCTTTACATTGATGAACTGCTCTCCGCTTTTCCTTTCTACGGTCTTAGCGGCTCTATAATCCTCGGGTTTTAACATCTGTAGGAAAAGGAAATATTCAAACAATTCTCCAACCGAGTGTACATCAAACAGGCTTCTTTGAGTTGTCCATGATGGATGGGTAGGTAATGGTGCGGCCTTGGCTAGGGTGTCCACGATGTTCTTGTACAGGTGGCTGGCAACAATCCTTAATGTTGCCATGTCTAGCGAACGTGTATTTGACACCGCTACGTCTAAAACTCTTGACATCCAGGCAAACTGTCCTGCATTTTTTTTCTTTCCCGAAAGCTGAGAGAAGAGCTTGACGGTAGTTGTGGTAATTATCTCCAATGTAACGTTGGGAGAAGGAAGAACCAGAGATAATGGGAATCGCATCTCCCCGTATCCTTGCCTTGATGAAATTTATTTTCTCTATGTCATACGTTATGCCCTTGGCAGCCATTATAGCTTCCACTTCTCTCACGAAATTATGAACATGTTCTGTTGGCCTTCCCTTGAACCAAGGTCCTATAGGATTAGTCTCTACGGTAATCTGGTTTGGTTGGGGTACGTGAGGCATAGTGTAGAGTGGTCCTGCCCATGTGTATGGTGGTGTGTGTACTTGTGCGTGTGGTGTGTTTGGTGGAGGTGGTGTGGGTGAAGACATATTGGCGTTAAAATTATCTACCATTAATTACCTTCTTCTGCCAACACCAATCAACACTAATGCACACGGACAGAAAAATAACACACACTATAGATACGAACGGACTATATACTGGACGTAACACACACGAAAATATTTATATGGTTATATTTGGGTTAATATAGACATAGGTATTAGTATATATTGAGTTCGCCCTTAATTATTATAGCAACACTGCAATTTATTTTAAATCCCTATTGTGTTGGGTGCTCAGGAACTATTTTTTTTTTTTTTTAAGTAACTGGAAGTGTTTAAAATAAGTGCATGTGTAGCTCTACCTCACTAAGTTGTTTCAGGTGTATGTTGATTGAAGATGTCTCCGTAGTCTAGCTGATCGTAGTCCCTGTTGTTCTTGAAGACTGCAGACTGAAGTCGCGTAGTCGTGAAGTCCTCTCAGGTTGGCCCGACGCTAGCTGGGTTGGTGGATGTATGTCTGTGTGAGCGATCCCGTCAGCTGTTGCTGCGCGACCTTGGGTGGTGGCACTCAAGGATGATAGACTATAAAGGATAGTCCACTAGACACTTGTTTTCCCACACTGCACCGTGGTAGTGACGTCACACATGTAAACAAACCTGGCCTGGAGCACAGACTGTCACTAGTCTAATTTAAAATGTACGTGAAACGTGAGTGTCTATGGCATATTATGGGTGTATGTGCTGTGTACAATTTCAATAATGGTGTAACACCCCCATTTTATTATGTATGTTATTTAGGAAGTTTTTTTAATGTATAATTACTAGCTTCACTCTCCATAAAATACCTGCATTTATTTCTGGTAACTAACTTAGAAAATTAGTTGAGTGAGGGATGGAGTCCCGAGAAAGGGACGAGATGTTTTCGTTGGCGGAACAATACTTGTAAGCAATATAGCACATTCCGGCAAGGCATAATTAAAGACTGGTGTAGCCCCTAATATAAATACTTAAGATTTGCTGGCATATTTAGAAGTGTAGACTATCACAACTGTTTCGGCCATATTTTTTTTTATATGCTATTATATATATGTGTGTATGCTTTTTTTTTTTCTCTCTTTATTATTATTGATGGAGGGGAGTAAGTAAATTGTTTGTTTTTATTATTATTTGTTTGTTTAGTGCTGTTCCCTAGCGAAACTCGGAATTATTCCAGTTCTAGGGGCAGCGGGAGTAGGATTCAGGGAGGGGGGATTGAAAGTTAGGGAGTATATATATATATTTTTTTTATATGTGAAAGACTGTACAAAAATAAATTAAATCATAATTAGTGGAGTTTTCCGTTACCGTATACAATACTAATAGACTGTGTCCCTACTTAGACATTTTTGACTTGATTTAAGACATTGATCGAACCCCCGTTAGAGTAATTCTGGGTTGCTTACACACGTGCCTGGGGTTCAGGCTACGTTACCCACCCAGTGTGTGGTAGCTTGGTTCCTGTGGTCAACCTGTGGTCTGGTGGTGGCAGCGTTACTGACGAGGAACTGGACTTGCCTTTGTATGATTTTTTTTCATGGTATTCGCAAGGCAAGTTCGGTCCTCAGTCCTTTTTTTTCCCAGACCGGGTTGATCCAGTATAAGGATAGAGTATCATACACTGGTGTGTCATTTTTTTTTATTGTAAAAGGCCGTGCTTTTTTATCCTCCTCCAGTAAAGTAAGGGGGATAAAAAATAGCAACGTTACAATGGCAGTAGACATGAAAAAAGAGACTGGGTAAAGCTCTATCAGTTCCTAAGAGACCAAGAGAAAGCCAAAATATTGATATCGTCGTGCTAACGTGAGGGCAAATCTAATGGTGATTTGGTCCGAGTATGCTCTCTACACTTTAAAACAACAACAGATTACGTCCCAAGAGATGCTTTGAACAATCAACGATGTAATGAATCTCCAAAGATCATCAGAATATTGCAACCTTGAACTGTACCGACTCTGCACCTTCCAAATTCTAATTGAGAACCAGGTATGTTGTGATCTATCAAAGGCCTAACTTATTGTTATTGTATCATTACACCCTCAGCTATTTGCCTATACTGTACATATTTCAAACTTCACCCCATCTTATGATACTTTACTGTACAGTATGTAGGTTAGGCCAGGCCAAGTCTACCTAATTCTGTTAGAAATGTAGCCCAATACTGACAGCATCTTCTAGTGATAACTTTGAAATATCTAAGTAGGCTACAGTCTTTTAATGCTCTATAACCAACAATTTTTCTTCTCCATTATTGTTTGTGGAGTAAGGTGGGGTATATTTAAAAACTAAAGTATTTGTGGTAGATCTAATACATTAAAACTCATTCAATGGCCTAATGTAGGTTACAGTAGTAGGAAATAGTGGTAGAAAATCAGTAGTATTTCTAATGTGGATATTTGGTCTGTATAAATTATGCAATCATGATTTTTCCCATGGATTTTGATTTGGTTTGAAGCTGTATCATTCATTTCATTTTCAGCTGGTATGGAGGCCAACCAAGAAATACTACTCAGCAGACGTAGACGGCTACTGGTACCAGAGTACTTCAAGAGGGTCTGCTCGATGAAAGAAATGGTGAGAATTTTTATTTCTTCATAAAAATGACTGAGTATAGTACATAATATTAGATGGTATCAGACCTACCCTGTACTTCAATGTTTCACAATATGGTATATTTAGTGTAGGGCTGGATAATGGATTTATGAAAATCATGGAAAGGCAACCTTTATATATTCTTTTCTTTTGTATATACTGTACAGTATATGCAAACAAGTGCCATGTGATTATGTGCCTCTAACATCAATTCCTTCACAGATAATGCACCAGAAATGGAACTAGATGCTGCTATTGCTCAAGCACAAGAAGATACCAGAGGTGATGCACATGAAACACAAGAGGGTCTGCTCAATGACAGAAATATTTAATATATACAGTATAATGATCATGCTTCTCTCTTTCATATGCTCTTCCACTCTGTTCTGCCATCTAACTGGAGGTCTGTCTTTAACACCAGATGCTACAACTTCACTTCCATACACCTTCTTTACAAACTACTCACCTTTCATTCTCTGAAATTAATAAATATAGTAAAGTAACTGAAAATGTGTTGTTTTCGTAAACCTTTACAATTCTGCTAATACTATAATAAATGCATATATAATGAAAGGACCCATACAAATATATTTATGTTGACGGAAGTTGGGATAAAAAAGCCAACACAAAGATTGTCCAAGATAAGTCCGGGAGAAGGTAAGAGTTAACAGTAATAAATTTTACATCACTTAACTAATAACACATTGATAATCTTAATTTCCCGTCACAATATAGTTTTGCTTTATATATATAACAATGTTTTATAATTGCATAGTGACAGAAATTAATTTTATTTTTACAATTTCCAAACCTGTGCAATTCCGAAGTGATTATATTCATGGACTGACTGTGATACTACAGTATTATGTAAATTCTAATAGCAATATAGTTTTTCTTTATATATATAACAATGATATATATATTTTTGATAAAATTAACATTAGATTATAGTTTTTCTAGAAAATATGCAATTCCACCTACTGGCCACTTTCAGACATGTAGAGCATCAAATTAAGGTAAAATCCGGCACCTACCCAGTGTATGTGCCAGCATACCGGCTCCCTCACAGTCAACGGGAAATAGTAGAAGAAGCTGTCCAAGAGATGCTGCAAGAAGGAGTAATTGAACCTTCAAATTCCCCTTGGAATGCTCCACTGTTCCTAGTTGCCAAGAAGGATGGAGGCTGGAGACCTGTAATAGACTTTAGAAAAGTCAATGAGGTAACAGAACCAGATCGTTACCCATTACCAGTTTTGAAAGATATACTTCAAAACCTCGGAGGTGGAAATAAAATATTTTCCTGTCTAGATTTGATAGCAGGATATTGGCAAGTACGTCTCCATGAAGACAGTAAAGCCATTACCGCCTTCAGTACACCGTCAGGTCACTATCATTATAGGCGCATGCCATTTGGCTTAAGAAATGCACCATTGACCTTTCAGAGATTGATCAACAATATCTTTTCGGGACTTATGGGAAATACAGTCCTAGCATATCTAGATGATCTAGTAATCCCATCACAAGACTTGGAGACACACCTGAACAAACGGAAGACAGTATTGTCAAGGTTAGCCCAAGCAGGTCTCAAGATTAAACTGTCAAAGTGTGAGTTCCTGAAACCAAGAATAAAGTTCTTAGGCCACACAATAGATGGGGCAGGAATCCATACACAAGATGACAAGATAAAGGCAGTAGAGAAATTTCCTACACCTAAAAATGTTGATCAACTACGTAGTTTCCTAGGACTTTCAGGTTACTACAGATCCTTCGTCAACAATTACGCTAAGTTTGCGACTCCACTCACCAAGCTTCTCAAGAAGGACACACCTTTTAACTAGACTTCAGAACAAGACGTAAGTTTCCAGAGGATAAAGGGTTTGTTGACTAAGGCGCCTGTGTTAGCTTTCCCTAACTATAAGGAACCCTTCACACTGTATACAGATGCTTCGGGAGTAGGCATAGGAGCAGTACTAATGCAGAAAGACGAAAGAGACAAGCTTCAACCCATTGCATATGCAAGTAGAACGCTCAATGATGCAGAATCGAGATATTCCGTTACGCATCAAGAGACCCTTGGAATAGTCTGGGGATTGACAGCATTTAAAGACCTGATATACGGGTATAAAATACATGTCTATTCAGATGATGCACCCGTTATTCATCTCTTCAAAGGAAAGAATCTGTCAGGACGTCTAGCAAGATGGCACCTGACCTTCCTAGAGTACGAACCGGAGTTACACTATATACCTGGTCGTGCCATTGTAGTTGCGGATGCATTGTCCCGTAACATATGCGTGGCGAGTGCTAAGACAACAGCCACAGAAGATCCATGGATAAATACTTTTAATGCCCTCACAATAAGGAGAGAACAAGAGGCAGATTCAATTTGGTCTAAAATAATATATGCCCTTGAATCGGGAGATGAATTCAACTTACCCAGATTACCAATACCAATAGAACAGTTCCAACTTACCGACGAATTCCTCATAAGAGAGTTAAAAACGTCAGAGGGAACTGTCTCACAAGTAGTTGTGCCTGACTCATTGATAAAACACAACGCACCTACTGCAGGACACCCCGGCCGGGACAAGAGCCTCCTACAAGCGCGTCGAAAATACTATTGGAAGACTATGAAAGTGGATATAACAAACCACATCAGTCAATGCCTCGAATGTGCAAGACACAAGGGGACAACAAATAAACCAGCACCCATATTTGAATACCCCACACCAGAACGACCCTGGGAGGCAGTAAGCATTGATCTACTAGCACTTCCTACGAGTCGTCAGGGAAGTAAATATCTATTGGTAGCAGTGGACCATTTCTCAAGATATGTGATCCTCGCTCCAATTCCCAACAAGAATGCAGACGTGGTGGCACATGCCTTAGTCACGCAGCTAATATGTCCTTTCACCACACCAAAGGTATTTATATCAGACAATGGCTCAGAATTCAAGAATAAAGTGTTGGAAGAAATTTGTCATCAATATGGCATACAACAGAGTTTCATATTGGCCTATCATCCAGCAAGCAATGGACTTGTTGAGAGGGCTAATAGGAAAATTCTAGAAGCACTTAGACCACTGGTCTCCGAAATGAACGACGCCTGGGAAGATTGGATACCTTTCGTCGGATCATATATAAATGGCTCAGTAAATAGTAGCAGTGGTAAGTCCCCACACTATATAGTGTATGGAGAGGACAAACGCCTACCTTATGATGTTTTGTCTTGCGGCCCAAGACCGATATATACGGACAACTACCCTGATCGCCAACTTGGAATGTTTGGACGCATACATAACCAAGTCCGAGAGAAATAATCTGCCACAAGAGCAGAAATGACATACCGGAAGAATAAACAGGCCAAGAAGGTCGTGATTGAAAAAGGAGACGCAGTGATGTTAGAGGTACCTGAACGGGCAAATAAGCTCAGAAATAAATTTTCAGGCCCTCATGAGGTGGTAGAGCAACCCTACCACAATGAGTTCGTGATTCGTGATCCCATGAAGGGCGAATTACAGACAGTCCACTGTGACCAACTCAAGAGAGTTAGAAGAGCACTGCTGGATAAAGTGAAGCCATTCGAGCCACCACAAACACTAAAAACACACAGGCCAGACAGTTTTTCGTCTAGAAAGTCAAAAGGTGAAGTTAGTGAGACTCAGATAAAATATTGCTCAAAATTACGTTCTGCAGCCAAGTCGCAGAATGCATAACGTAATACTTTAATGTTTTTCCAGGATGAGTGGAGGACTACTGATCCTATGGTTCCTACTCCTTGGGGGAATCCTTGGCAACCTAGTACAAAATACGGTGAAGCCGGGAGCCCTTGTGGGAAAGATGGGTAAGCTACAATTGGTCGAAGATATCGTCACAGTTGAGTTATCCTTTAATGACCTATGGAAAGTTCCAGAAGATTTAAGAAAAGTAGTAAGAAGTGCAGAAGACATAAAAGGGTCCATTCAGAAACTTCTAGATAGAGACTCAATGTCGCAGACAATAAAACAAATTGGAGAAAGACAGGCTATAAGAGCCGACAGACTACTACAATCCGTCATGTCACTTCAGAGTGAGTTCCACACACTAGACCAATCTTCTGGCTATCATAGGGCCAAGCGCGGACTCTTCAACATCTTTGGTGAAATGAGCCGTTTCCTGTTTGGAACCGCTTCTGAATCAGAAGTAGAAGAACTTGGGAAGAAATTATGGAAAATAGCTGAGGCGCAGGCGAAGGAACAGAAATTAATCGTCTCATCGCTCCTGGGGATCAATAAAGTCACCGAGAAAGTGAATGAAGTAATAAATACCGCCAACAGTCTCACACAATCAATCCATAAACTAAACAACACACTACCCATATTGGAGGACCTCATCCTTTTTGGAGAATTCCTATTCATGTTGGAGAAAGGAGTTGATAGTATTGAATCCGAAAATATCAGATTGACAGCACATATCGTGGATGCAGGACGAGGAAGAGTTACATCAGATATGCTCAACTTAGAACAACTAAATTCTGCACTCATGATTGCTGTTGACAGATTTGGACTGCTACCCTTCTTTGACTGACAGAGCTATCTTAATCCATATTCCATTTAATAATGAGAAGGCCTTTACAGCTTGGGAGATAATTCCTTTCCCCTTGAAGACTGACAATAACCTTGTGACTGTAGATATAGAGCATGAACTTCTTGTAGTGTCTGAAGACTATCTTTTACTGGATACAAATGACAAGGATGTTTCAAAACAGTGCACACAGGCCTACCCTGACTTATTTGTTTGTCCTGCTTATATGTTCGCCTTCACTACAGTTAAAGACATGCCTTGTGAGATAGGACTAATACATACCACAAGTGACCAAGCAGTAAAGGAATGCACGTACAAACCTCTGACATTGAAGACCGTCTTTCATGCACACCTTTAGGGAATTCAATATTTTTATTTTCCACAGGAGACAGGAGTGACCTTGCTTTGCCTAGATAACGTAACAAGAGTTAAAGTTCATGGTTATTACATGGCACCAGATCACTGTGAGATTAGATCTAATACCCTAGCTACACTGCCAACACGTCAACACCATGCGTTTACAGCCTTCAAGTCTACGTGCCTTAACTAACATTCCTTCTGTAAACATGTCTTCATTAATAATCTCTTCGGAGGAAGTTAAGCTCCTCCAGTTCATGAACAAGTCTTCCTTTGCTGATGCCTTGGATGTTTCACTCCCAATGTATTTGTCAAGAGGTAGTCTTGCAGGTGCCATCTCCGTACCTCTCCTAATCTGTATCATAGTAGTATTTGTTGTTGTGTACTATATACGTGTTAGGGGCAGGGTGGTGGAAGCAAAAGTTGTCCCACAACCCGCTATGCAGGTATATAGACGCCCTCTACGTAAGGAGTTCCTCCCTTGATTGTTATCAGCAACATCACTATTCAGCCTACATTATACAAGGTTAGAGATACACATAGGTATAGCTAGGCACTATAATAATGATTAATCGCCAGTCCACCAAGAGGACTTGGTGTGGTGGTGGCCGAGCAATGTACAGGCTACTGGTACCAGACATAATTTCATACCATATAAAATGGTATATGTAACTGTAATTAATCATCCTTTCTTTATTCCATGTAATTGTACACTATACCGCTGGGTGACAGCACCATGCAGGCGAGATACCACACCCAATAACCAAGACTGCTGAACCAGCAAGAATACCCAAGCCACGCTAACCAAGGGACGCGGAGGCCAGTTCAAGCCCACACACCGATTCTTTAAGACGTGACGACCAAACCTCGTCTAACTTGTCAGATTTAACTTTTGTGTGTACAAGTACAATAATCCATAAAGTGTAATTAAATAAACCAGTAAAGGTTATACTGTGTTTATTTAACCACGTGTTAATTAACTTCTCCGTAGCTCAGAGGAATACATAATATCATATAATAAAACATAATATAACGTAAATAACATAACTACCTATAAATACCGTTCCCGAGATAACTACCGAGAACGTCTTCGAGGACGACTACTATCTACAATTATAAATAACCTTAAAACAATACAAAACTTTTATTTAATGTAATGAAGACTTAAAACAACCATTACACTATGGATTAGAAAACCATAGATGATTTTTTTAGATAACTTTGCGAACCGATTCTTGAGTAACAGGGAATACTCAAAGTATCTCCAATAGCTAATAGTGCTGACGCAGTCAGTCTATCTATAATAGACCATAAGCCCGTGAATGTCCTCTGTCCCCCCTCGTGTACGTCCACTTTCCGTGTGTGAATTCCTGGCGCTGTAGGTAGGCGGTCACATGACAATTTGTATAGACCGACAGACAAACAGAGTCTCTTCATTTAGATATATAGAAGACTAGCTGCTCTGCCGCCCTTCGGGCGGCTAAGAGCCGCTAGCTCCTGCGGAGGGCTGGCGGCCTGCGGCCGCCCTTCCACCGCCCTTCGGGCGGTGGATGCTATACAAAAGGAGCTTATTTGTTTCTTGGCATAGTCAGGCCTCCAATTTTCATACACGATCACAGAGTTCTAAATAAACAAAGGATATAATAATACACACTGATATGTAACAAATGCAAACTCCACTACCACCACTACTACATCAACCACTACCACCTCCACTACTACATCAACCACTACCACCTCCACTACTACATCAACCACTACCACCTCCACTACTACATCAACCACTACCACCTCCACTACTACATCAACCACTACCACCTCCACTACTACATCAACCACCACTACTACTACATCAACCACTACCACCACTACCACTACTACTACCACTATTACCATCACCACTACTACCACTACATCAACCACTACCACCTCCACTACTACCACCACCACCTATTCCCGCACCCCCCAAACCCCCCACCCCAAGCCTGTCCCCTATTCCCGCACCCCCCAAACCCACCCCGTGATTTGATTATTCCAAAGAGAAGAAAAGAATCCTTTCAACAACTGAGACAACTTTAAAGTGATAACGAAAAAAGGCAGAAATTACCTTACCTAGTGTGTGTGTACGGTAGGGGTGTGTGTATGTGTATGTGTGAGTGTATGTTTGTGTGTGTGTGTACGGTGTGTGCATGTGTGTGTGTACGGTGTGTGTGTGTGTATGTGTGAGTGTATGTTTGTGTGTGTGTGTACGGTGTGTGTGTGTGTGTGTGTACGGTGTGTGTGTGTATGTACAGTATGTGTGTGTGTGTGTGTGTGTACCCTAGTGTGTGTTGTTTACAGTAGGGGGGATGGGGGGTGCGGGAGTAGGGGGACAGGCTTGGGGGGGTTTAGAGCGGTGCGGGAATATGGGGCATGCTTGGGGTGTGTGGTGGTAGGGGACAGGCTTTTTACCCCCCCTCCCCCCAGCCTGTCCCCTATTCCAGCACCCCCCAAACCCCCCCACCCCAAGCCTGTCCCCTATTCCTGCATATATAGTCTATCTCTCTCACATACAGTCTCTCTCTCTATATATATATCTATCTCTATCTATCTATCTATCTATCTATCTATCTATCTATCTATCTATCTATCTATCTATCTATCTATCTATCTATCTATCTATCTATCTATCTATCAATCTCTCACACACA
This sequence comes from Petrolisthes manimaculis, assembly GCA_034508575.1. NCBI lineage: Eukaryota > Metazoa > Arthropoda > Malacostraca > Decapoda > Porcellanidae > Petrolisthes > Petrolisthes manimaculis. Next base: position 29,123 of record JAWZYT010003886.1, on the reverse strand, counting down.
CAGTCTCTCTCTCTATCTCTCTCTCACAGTCTAGCTATATATCTCTACCTCTCACACACACTATATATGTTTCACTTTCTCTCTCTCACACACACACACACACACTATCTCTCACTCAGACACAAATATAACCAAACCCAGTATTACCTCTCTCACACACACACACCCTCTCTCTCTCTCTCTCTCTCTCTAAAATTAAAGATAGATATAGAGAGAGACAGAGAGAGGGAGAGAGCATGTGAGAGAGAGAGCATGTGTGAGAGAGAGAGAGAGAGAGAGAGAGAGAGAGAGAGAGAGAGAGAGAGAGAGAGAGAGAGAGAGAGAGAGAGAGAGAGAGAGAGAGTTGTGCGTGTCACTAATCCAGGGGTTCGAACCCCATCCAAAACATTTTTTGAAAAACATGAAAAACATTTTTTTTATAGGTCCAAAACACTCCCCAAGTATTAGCGATCACACCCATGTAAAAAATTTCACTCTAGGACGAAGGATCTTGGCGTGCATAGAGGACACACACACACACACACACACACACACACACACACACACATAATTTCGGCTTTATGTATATAGATGTGCGGGAATAGGAGGACAGGCTTGGTAGGCAGGAGGCTATAGTCCACATTTGGGGTAACTAATGAACGATTTTAACAGCGTGTGTGTGTGTGTGTGTGTGTAAGTTATTGCCCAATTAATTTAATCCATCTCTTTCGTTCGTTTTTTTTATAGTGAGATAGGGACTTTGATGTTCAGTATAACGAAGTGATGTTTTTTTATATTCTATCTCAAAATAAATGTAAAAAAAAAATGTAAACTCTGCATGTAAAGGACAAAATTCATGAAAAATGTTTACAAATGATATCGAATGTCCGGAATCATATATATATATTAAAACACACACACATCACACACGCACAGCTTGGGGGGGTTAGGGGGGTGCGGGAGTAGGGGACAGGCTACATATTGGAGTGCCTTGATTCCTCCAAAGTATGCCAAGAAACAGGACCAGAAGATAAAAAATAATGGTGTTCTGTTGCTTGGAATATAGTTTGGATGATTCAGTTGCTCCAGATTTACCAACACAAACAAATGTCCCCCCTAATCGTCTGTTAGGAGTCTACGGTACTGTCAACACTTCCTCCTTTCACTTACACATGCCAACATATACTCAACTTCTCTATCTTTCCTTATCTCTTACACTCTCTCTCTCTCTCTCTCTCTCTCTCTCTCTCTCTCTCTCTACTTTGCTATCCTTACCTACGACTATCACTGGGGAGAAATTCATTCTCTACCAGTAACCTTCTAATCAGATCACCCCGTGTGGACCGTAAGGTCTGTTGTGGTCTGTGATTCTATGTAACTCTATGTAACTCTCTCTCTCTCTCTCTCTCTCTCTCTCTCTCTCTCTCTCTCTCTCTCTCTCTCTCTCTCTCTCTCTCTCTCTCTCTCTCTCTCTCTCTCTCTCTCTCTCTCTCTCTCTCTCTTTTTATTTGTACTTTCTCTTCCTCGTTCCCGTCCTTGGGTTTATCTTCTTCCTCTTCCTTTTATTGCTTTCTTCTACCTCCTATATTTCTCCTCCTATTTCCCTCTCCTTCCTTCTATTCTTTCTCTAATTCCCTTCTCCTTCCTTCAATTTTTCATTCTCCTACTTCCCTCTCCTTCCTTCTATTCCTCCTCCTACTACTACTATCTCCTTCAAGGCCCTCATGTGGATAGTGGTTATTAGCAGTTATGGCATTGGATGGTAGTAGTGATGGTGGTGAGGCTAGTTAGTAAGTAGTAGTATAGTGGTAGTGGTGTGTGATAGTGACGGAATTATTGTAGTGGTTAGTGGTAGTAGTGGTGGGTGATAGTGACGAGTTTATAGTGGTAGTAGTGGTTAGTGGTAGGTTCAGTGGTCAAGTGACAAGGGTGATGGTGGTTAGTGGTAGGTGGTGGTGATGGTGATGGTAGTATAGGTGTTAGTGGTGATAATAATAGTGGTTACCAGTTGATGAGGTATGTATGTATGTATGTATGTATACGTGTTTCGAGGTTACCAAACATTCTCTTTCTCTCTCACACACCCACACACATACACACACTCTCTCTCTCTCTGTCTGTCTGTGTCTCTCTCTCTCTCATGCATTGCACACCTGAAGACCAACACACACAAACACACACATGCAGGAGAGGAAGCAGTTATATATATATGCTTGCTTATTTGTTTTCTTGTTGTTTGTTTTGGCTTAGTTCCGTGACAGAAAAGGAGAAGAGAGAGAAAAGTGGTATTTGTAGACGAAAGAGAGAGAGAGAGAGAGAGAGAGAGAGAGAATAATAATAAAATAATAATAATAATAAACGGTTTATTGAAGATAGCAGCAATACAGCTGAAAATTCACAAATTACACTATAAATGTGGTTGGTACAAAGAAAAAAACAGAAAAACAAAAACAAAAAAACAACAAGAACAAACACAGACAATATACTAATGGTTATTGATAATATTTACAATGGTGGGTATGGGGCTGTTTTTATAGCGGTCAGTGCGTGCCCTGATTGGGGTAATTATATTATGGTGACGCACTGCTCGCCGTGGTGGTGGTGCTGGGGGTGGTAGTAGGTTGCTGTGGCGGGGATGGTGGACCAGGTTAAGGGCAAACGTGGTCAACACCTCACGATGACGGTCAGTCAGATTTGGGAGGCCAAGGGTGGTGAGGGCATCCTGGTATCTGGTATAATTGTTACCCAGAATGGTGCGACAGGCTCTTTTCTGTACCCTCTCCAGTTGCCTCTGTTGTGTTATGGTGAGGGAGCTGGACCAGGCAGGTGATGCATACATTAATCTGGGCAGGATGAACGACATGTAGATGGTCTTGAGATCGTCAGCCTGTGCCCCCAGTGCTCTCACAGCGCCGTAGCATATAAAGCCTGTATGATGCTGCTCTGATGATGTTATTGGTGTTATCTTTCCAGGTCAGTTTGTTATCAATGATAATCCCCAATAACTTGGTCGACTGAACTACCTGAAGTGGGTGGCCATTTACACTGAGCTGGGGTGGGGCAAGGTCATCATTTGAAGTGTGGAAGTGTATAACCATGGTTTTATTATGGTTAATGGTGACCTTGTTGTGCACTGTCCACGTGTGTAACCTGTCCAGTGTATCCTGAAGTGGAGTATAGTTGAGCTCAGTGTTCATTACGGGAACTCCCACTGTGCAGTCATCAACATACTTCAACCTGTGCGGTGTGTTCCCCAGGGCATCGTTGATAAGGATCAGAAAACACAAAGGTCCCATCTTGGTCCCCTGGGGGACCCCACAGCTCAGGTTCTGGACGGCCGACACACACCCCTTGTATCTGACAGACTGACACCGACCTGTCAGAAAGTCTGCCAGCCATGACACTAGGGAGGAAGGGAGGCCGAGGAGGATAGCTTTGGTGATTATGGTGGTGTGATCAACTAGGTCAAAGGCTTTCTTGAAGTCTATGAACACCACCGCAAGTGAAGTCTTGCGCTGCTCGAGATTTTGGTAAAGAAAATCAAGGAAGCTGATGAGATAGTGAGAAGTAGAGGAGGTCTTCACATTGCCAAATTGCTGAGGGTCAATTACGTTATTGATTTTGGAGTATGCCCACTCGAACACAAAATCTTTACAAATCAAGCTGGGAATGGGAGTGATAGTAATGGGTCTAAGGTCACTAAGGGATTGGGGATTGGAGGATTTGGGGATGGGGGTGATAAAACCTGTTTTCCAATCAGTGAGGCTTTTACTTTGTGTTAAAGAAGAGTTGATTATGGAGCAGATTGGGGTGGCAAGTTCGAGTGCAAATTCTCGATAAATTTTGATGGGTAGATCTACAGGGGTTGTGGAACGTTTAGATTTAATACTGGCGAGTTTTTTGGCAACCTGAAATACCTGAACTGTGGGAGGAGAAAGAGAGGGAAGGTAGGCTGGAAGGGAAGAGAGGTTAATCCCGGGCAGCGTTTGACAGACAGATGCAAAGTGGTGGTTAATGTCCTCTGCTGCTTGCTCAGGTGTTAAGTGGGAGAGGATGTGTGTGTGTGTGTGTGTGTAAGAAGAGAGGAATGTGTTACCAGTGTGAAGAGAGAGAGAGAGAGAGAGAGAGAGAATATGTGTGTGTGTGTGTGTGTGTAAGAAGAGAGGAATGTGTTACCAGTGTGAAGAGAGAGAGAGAGAGAGAGAGAGAATGTGTGTGTGTGTGTGTGTGTGTGTGTAAGAAGAGAGGAATGTGTTACCAGTATGAAGAGAGAGAGAGAGAGAGAGAGAGAGAGAATATGTGTGTGTGTGTGTGTGTGTAAGAAGAGAGGAATGTGTTACCAGTGTGAAGAGAGAGAGAGAGAGAGAGAGAGAATGTGTGTGTGTGTGTGTGTGTGTTACCAGTGTGAAGAGAGAGAGAGAGAGAGAGAGAGAATGTGTGTGTGTGTGTGTGTGTGTTACCAGTGTGAAGAGAGAGAGAGAGAGAGAGAATGTGTGTGTGTGTGTGTTACCAATGTGAAGAGAGAGAGAGAGAGAATGTGTGTGTGTGTGTGTGTGTGTGTTACCAGTGTGAAGAGAGAGAGAGAGAGAGAGATAGAGAGAGAATGTGTGTGTGTGTGTGTGTGTTACCAGTGTGAAGAGAGAGAGAGAGAGAGAATGTGTGTGTGTGTGTTACCAGTGTGAAGTGTACTGTACCCTGTCATTTGCTTGTAATGTCCTAGTTTCCCCCTGGTCCTGAATTAGACTGGTAATGGCAGAGGTAGATGGCCTGGGGGAAATGACACATAATGCATCAAGATGACTGTGTTGGAGGACTGTTGGCAAGTTGAGATGACTGACTGAATGACTGGATGCAAGTTGAGATGACTGACTGACTGATTGGATACAAGTTGAGATGACTGACTGACTGACTGGATGCAAGTTGAGATGACTGACTGACTGATTGGATACAAGTTGAGATGACTGACTGACTGACTGGATGCAAGTTGAGATGACTGACTGACTGATTGGATACAAGTTGAGATGACTGACTGACTGACTGGATACAAGTTGAGATGACTGACTGACTGACTGGATACAAGTTGAGATGACTGACTGACTGACTGGATGCAAGTTGAGATGACTGACTGACTGATTGGATACAAGTTGAGATGACTGACTGACTGACTGGATGCAAGTTGAGATGACTGACTGACTGATTGGATACAAGTTGAGATGACTGACTGACTGACTGGATACAAGTTGAGATGACTGACTGACTGACTGGATACAAGTTGAGATGACTGACTGACTGACTGGATGCAAGTTGAGATGACTGACTGACTGATTGGATACAAGTTGAGATGACTGACTGACTGACTGGATGCAAGTTGAGATGACTGACTGACTGATTGGATACAAGTTGAGATGACTGACTGCATGACTGGATGCAAGTTGAGATGATTGACTGACTGACTAGATGAATGGATAGAGGGTTAGATAGATAATTCACAGTTTTCACACTATGTTTACATATCTCTTGAACTCTGTTTCTCTCTCTCTTTGTGTGTGTGTGTGTGTGTGTGTGTGTAAAAAATAATAGGTATTATAGTGTTGAAGGAGTATGTACAGTAATGATTGTGTCATAAGGAAGGAAGGGTCTCTCTCACTTTCTCATTCTCTCTCTCTCTCATGCACTTTTCCACTCTCCTCCCTATTTCATCTCAACTTGCATCCAGTCAGTCAGTCATCTCAACTTGTATCCAGTCAGTCAGTCAGTCATCTCAACTTGCATCCAGTCATTCAGTCAGTCATCTCAACTTGCATCCAGTCAGTCAGTCAGTCATCTCAACTTGCATCCAGTCAGTCAGTCAGTCATCTCAACTTGCATCCAGTCAGTCAGTCAGTCATCTCAACTTGCATCCAGTCAGTCAGTCAGTCATCTCAACTTGTATCCAATCAGTCATCTCAACTTGTATCCAATCAGTCAGTCAGTCATCTCAACTTGCATCCAGTCAGTCAGTCATCTCAACTTGTATTATCGGGTTGTTCCTCCTGATCTCGACTTTCTCCAGTTCACGGAGAATCTTCCTCTGTGCTCTCTCTTCCTTTTGACAGGCTACACCCTCTATATTTAACCGCTTCGCTAGTTGTCTCTTGATGTACTTGTTGATTGGCCTATGATCACGCTTGTACTTGCTATAAGCCTGGTCCAAATAGTGCATTTGGAATGCGCGGTGATCATATGATCCCCCATTCTTGGCGAAGTGTTTTCTCGTGGCTTGGTAGTGCTTGAGGAATCCAGCCGACCTTTCCGCTTCAATCTCCCCGTCAAATAGCTTCAACACATCAAACTTGGCGTCGCAGTACTCAGGAGCGCCCCCCTTCAGAGACTGGTTGAACTGAAGGACTTTGCGATGAAACTGATGTATGGACTCCTTGACGTCGATGACCGGTCTAACCACTGACCCATATAGGTCAGGGAACGCTCGAGCATGCTCAGCCCTTAAACTGTTGTTCAGTGCCTTGTCTTGTAGAATACCCCTGTTTAGCTTCTTGACGTTGGTCACCCACCACCAAAAGTGTCGGTGGCGCTGCAACCTAATGATCGGATTATCTGCCATTGCGAGAGTCCTGTTGCTGGCTGCTACATTAGCCTCACGGGTATACAATTTTTTAGAGTGAAACCCTACCTACCACCCACATCGTGCCTACCTACCTACCACCCACATCGTACCTACCTACCTACCACCCACATCTTACCTACCACCCACATCTTAACGTCCTTTATCTTGGAATCGTTAAAAAATGAAAAAAAAGTTTGGAAAAATAAGCATTTTTGAAATTTGAAAAGGTTGCATTTTTTAATATACATTGCTTGATTGATGGTGATCATATAAAATTGTAGTGGCAACCTACATGACATTGCATACCATTGAACATATTCTAGGTTGGATACAAGAAGTTCATATGTAATATAATAGGATGGACACACACGAACACTAACAACACATTAACACCAATAAACATACTACACAAACCAACCCAACCTTGTTTGCCATTGATCCCCAAGGTGAAGATAACCAAACATCTTCACTACATGAAACCTCGTGTTATAAATTAAACAATTACAAAATCAATGGTCACTATGAAAAAAAGTATGACACTTGTGAGAGAGGGAGGAGGTGGAGGTTATAAGACACATCTCCTTTTCATCTCTTCACTGCATATTCAAGTTACTCCTTCAGGCAGTTGATTGTTCTTCCTCACTCATCTGGATTTCTTCTTCCTTTGTGAAAGTGGGAATCACCTCTTCAGTTCCTGCCTCCTGGTACTGTTGGTATTCAGCAACCAGATCACTCATGTTGTTTTCGGCCTCTTCGAACTCCATCTCTTCCATACCCTGGCCAGTGTACCAATGAAGGAAAGCCTTACGCTTGTACATGGCGTTGAACTGTTCTCCAACACGCTTGAACAGCTCTTGAATGGCGGTAGAGTTACCAATGAAGGTAGAACTCAATGGAAGGTCATGGAGTGGAACGTTACAGACAGCTGTCTGGACATTGTTTGGCAGCCATTCGACGAACATATCAGAGTTCTTGTTCTGGATGTTAAGCATCTGGTCGTCAACCTCCTTCATGGACATATTACCACGGAAGATTGAAGCCACGGTGAGGTAACGGCCCTTGCGGGGATCACAGTCAGCCATCATGTTCTTGGTGTCAAACATCTGCTGGGTAAGATCAGCAGCAGTAATGTTTCTGTATGGCCTGGAACCCCTTGAGGTAAGAGGAGCAAAGCCAGACATGAAGAAGTGAAGGCGTGGGAAGGGAACCATGTTGACGGACAGCTTCCTAAGATCAGTGTTGAGTTGACCTGGGAACCTGAAACAACTGGTAATACCAGACATGGTGCGTGATACCAAATGGTTAAGATCACCATATGTTGGGGTGGCCAGCTTCAATGTCCTGAAGCAGATGTCGTACAGGGCCTCGTTGTCAATGCAATAGGTCTGGTCCATGGTTTCAATCAAATGATCAATGGCAAGAGTAGCGTTGTAGGGTTCCACCACAGTGTCGGATACCTTTGGTGAAGGTACAACGGAGAAAGATGCCATGATCCTATCAGGGAACTCTTCACGAATCTTGTTCAGAAGAAGTGTTCCCAAACCAGAGCCAGAACCACCACCAAGGGAGTGGGCAAGTTGGAAGCCTTGTAGCTGGTCACAGTTTTCTACTTCCTTCCTAATGATGTCCAAAATGGGAGGAAGTAATTCGGTACCATCGGTGTAGTATCCCCTGGCAAAGTTGTTGCCAGCACCACTCTGACCATATACGAAGTTCTCTGGCTTAAAGAGACGTCCATAAGGTCCAGCTTTTACACTGTTCATGGTACCTGGTTCCAAATCAACCAGTACATTCCTTGGTACAAACTTACCGGTGGCACCTTCACTGTAGTATACGTTGAGGCGCTGCATCATCTGGTCCTTGAGGTGTTCCTGTTCTTTGCTAACGGCAAACTCACCGTTAGCCTGGATGCCATGCTCACCACTGATGAGTTCCCAGAATCTGGAACTGATCTGATTACCGCACTGACCCACTTGGATATGAACGATTTCCCTCATATTGTTATATTATGTATATAAACTTAATGTGGTTGTGAAATTAGAGATTTTGGTAAGAATTATTATTTTCACAAAACAGGGATGGTCTTTTATAATATTTTTAGATTATGATGGTTGTTGGAACATCTTCACTATCCATTTACCTCCTCTCTTTGTGGGAGGGGCTGTCATTACACATTATACATCTTCACTATTGCCCAAATCACATGTCATTTTGGACTGGATCAATGTTGAAAATTGAACCAGGCATGGTGACAATTATGTTGTTTTGAATTGGTGTCAGTGTCGTGATGGTGGTGGTGGTGGTGGTACGCTAGAGTGCCTTGATTCCTGCAAAGTATGCCAGGAAACAGGACCGGAGGAACAAAATATACTAACCCTGTTTCCTACTCCCCTTAAATAAGTAGTATATTTGAACTCTCTTTCCTGTATGTTGTTGTTGTTACCTATTGGATGGATGGTGTAACAGTGATCGTCTGAGGAGCTCCTAGTTATTATTATCCTAGCCACTTACCTATTGGATGGATGGTGTAGCAGTGATCGTCTGAGGAGTGTCACCACCACCACTGCGTTGCCCAATATGCCCAGTAGTGTGATGAGCACCACAGTCGCTGTCTCGCCACCCACACCCATCACGCCACGACGCCTACACTACCACCACCACCACCATCACCACCACACCCTGAAGAAAAAAGGGAAAGAGAAGGAGGGTTTAGTTATATTAAGGTTTTTAGGTAGAAAGAAGGTAGTAAACAATCTAGGTAGCAAGGTAGTTAGGAAAGAAGGAAAGGATGTAAAAAAGGAAGACATCTTAAGAAACTTCAACAACGACAATAAAGGTATAATAACTCAGTACCATCTTTTGACGTCTATTAATTCACTTTTGTTACATTGGAGTGCTACATGATTCCTCCAAAGTATGCCACGAAACAGGACCACACGAACAAATTTAATGGTGTTCTGTTGCTTGGAATAGTTTGAAGGTATCGCTTGCTCCAGATTTACCAACACTGTACTTCCCCCTTAATAGGTAATATGTGCATCATCATTATCTTTGATTCACCAAGTCCCGTAAGCGTCGTTCGTATGCAAGAACTTTTTCGTGTGTGTGTGTGTGTGTGTGTGTGTGTGTACTCGTTAGATTATCCAGTTTGTCTTGTCAGGTCGCCATGAAGGTCACAGTGGGAGACAGCAAGTAGATTTTGACCTTTATATAATACGTGCACTCACACACGTAGTCTAAACTGTTGTATCGGGGTGCTACATTAGTCTCCTAGTGAGGTATGAAAGGAGACTACGAGATTGTGGGTTTTAATCTGTTTATTGGTTCAGGTTGCACATGGTATATAAGATTTTAGAGTGAACCTGAAATACATGAATATAAGGTTTCCTGTCTGCTACACTATTAGAACCCATCAGGCGGGAGGGCTGATGCTTGTGGCGGGTAGCTGATTCTAGCCGCCACACTGTACACAACCATAAATACACACACATATATATATACACACGTAAGCCTACACAGTTCAGGTATTTTACAATCATGATTTCAAAATTCTGTAGCACATTCTCTCTCTCTCTCTCTCTCTCTCTCTCTCTCTCTCTCTCTCTCTCTCTCTCTCTCTCACACACACACAGACACACACACAGACAAATTGCTACACCACCATCTGACCACTAATGCCCTCCTGCCTGGCCAACACGCGAGGTATTCAACCCCTTCACACGTGTTATGCAGCTTGATGCTTGGTGCTAGAGAGTATACAAGGCGGTGGAGAACAGGCAGCAATGAAACCTATTGGCAAGGGTGACGTAAATGGAGTTAGGAGGAGGAGGAAGAGGAAGAGTGAAGGGGGAGGAGGAGGAAGAGTGAAGGTGGAAGAAAGAGGAGGAGGAAGATGAAGAGTGAAGGGGGTGGCAGGAAGGGGAGGGCAAAGTTAATTAATTAAGGGTTGATAGACAGGTAGGTAGGATTCCCAGAGTAGAGCAAGTGAAGGGTAGTAGCAAGTAGTAGTAGCTGTAGCGAGAGGGTAGTTGTTGAGACAGTTGGAGGGAGGGTGGCGTGTTTGGTGGTGGGATGTGTAGGGCGTGGCTAGGAGACGTGGTAGTGGTGGTGGTGGAGTGTGGGGCGTGGCTAGGAGACGTGGTAGTGGTGGTGGTGGAGTGTGGGGCGTGGCTAGGAGACGTGGTGGTGGTGTGGTAGGAGGGAGTGGTACCGTATGACTGCTCCATGAACTTCCCCCGCTCGGTCAACACGGCAAGAGATTGAAACGTGACCCCAAAGCAACGTGTGTGTGTGTGTATGTATGTGTGTGTGTGTGTGTGTGTGTATGTGTGTGTTAAACAGAACATAGAATCCCATGAAAGTATGTTTGTGTGTTTCGAAAAGGTATTTGATCAATGTGACAACCAAAATTTTCCCACTGATCAAAAAGGTGTTGGAGGTGGAGAGAAGATGCAAACTTTAATGGCTCAACTTTAACTCCTTTACAAACGAACTTTTAGGTGTGTGTGTGATATTAACTACTGACCCTTACTTACTTACACCTGTTTGATTTAGTGTTAAGGGGGAGTGGGAGTAGGGGACAGGCTTGGAGGGCGACTGGGGGGGTGCGGGAATAGGGGGACAGGCTTGGGGTTGGTAGAAAGCATGTCCCCCTATTCCTGCACCCCCCTAACCCCCACCCCCAAGCCTGTCCCCCTACTTCTGCACCCACCAAAACCACTCCAAGCCTGTCCCCCTAGGTCAGAGGGATTTGTTTTGAGTATATATGATTCACACTAGTTTCTTAGACTGTCTGCAATGATATGTGGTGTGTGTGTGAGAGAGATAGAGATAGAGATGGGGGGGGGGGGGGGGTGATGATGGGGCAGGTTAAGGGAAATATTGCCCGGAGAGAGAGAGAGAGAGAGAGAGATAAAAGACAAGAAGAATGTTGTGGAGGCATCGTTTGTGTGTGTTTGTGTGTGTGTTATGTAAATTTGAAAGAGAGAGAAAGTAGGTTAAGTGAGACAAGGAAGGAAGAAAGGATGGTACCATGCAGACAAAACAAAAGAAAAAGTGGACTCCTATTCTCTCTCTCTATCTCTCTCCAGCATCTGATACTAATTACCTGAGCTGGCTGACCTGATTGAGTTCTCTTACTCTTTTTTTTTTTTTTTTTTTTACTTCTTTCCCATCAACTATTTATTTCATGTTTTTTATCTCGCTTTTTCACCCCTTTTTTTCTGTCTGTTTCTGATTAATTTACATTTTCTTTTATTCTGTCTGTCTCTCTGTTTCGTTTATTCCTTCTTCCCTTTATTTCCCTTCCCATTCTTCCTCTCCTCCCTGTTTCCATTCCCTTCGCTCTTCCTTTTCTTTCTTCCTTCCTTCCCTCCCTTCCCTTCTATCTCCTTCCTTTTTCCCTTCCCTTCTATCTTCTTGGTCGTTAATATATTATAGTTATGTACAGATCGATTCTGGGACCCAGAAAAACTCGAATTTTCGGTGTTTTTAGGCTAAATTTGGGATATAAACGGGTACCGAATCTACATGCACAAATCGACTTTTTGGGCCCAAAAAACGTGTTTTAGAATTTTTGGGGCATGTAAATTGAAAATTTTCTAGCACAGTGTAGACATGTACAAATCGCTTCTGAGACACAAAAAACTCGGAATTTCGGTGTTTTTAGGCTAAATTTGGGATATAAACGGGTACCGAAAATGCATGCACAAATCGACTTATTGGGGCCAAAAAACGTATTTTAGCATTTTTTTTGTGTTTGCACCAACACATCTGCCGCACCAGTGTGTGGTGGGTAGTTAAGATGTGTGATGGGTAGTTGAGATGCCACACCATAGTGAAGATAATCATCTTCCGCTGAATAGTGAAGATGTTAACGTTTACCTCTACTGAATATAAAGGACGATGTGACATAATATGGGTACTATTGGGTAGTGAAGATGTCATCTTCCACTTATCTCTGCTTCACATTGACTAATATGTCACGATTCAATTTTTGACTCGTGACATTCGCACACACAAAAAAAACATTGCTACCATGCAATGTTTACAGACTCGTGACGGGCTATGAATTATCCAACGTCGCTGTTGCTTCAGGTTGTTAACTTGAAGCATAGGAATTGTCCACATCTTCCGAGTCCTTGTGCCCAGCTGCATTCCCTGTAGAATTGGTCTACTGACTCTATTGACGTGTTTCAACATTCCCTCATAGCCTATATGAATCATGAATGGAAGAACTGCTTCATTGACTCCCTTCCTAATGTCTGCATTACGATCCTCCAGAGCCATAAACAAGTACTGAGTGCAGGCGTGGACCTTCCCTTTGTTTATACTCTTGGGTGGAGCATCCCTTAGTTTCTCCGCCATACACATGAAGAGTTCCGACTTGAGCCTGATTCGAGTGCATCTGCAAACACCTCACCATCAACAGTCTTCTTCAATCCAACCTGTTCCTCAATTTTTTTTTTCTCCTCCTCAGTTAATTTTTCCATGTTCACATCATAAATTATCACTCGTCATACCGACCTGCAATCATGAACGTTGATTCAGCTATGAATTTGCAATGATGGACGAGAGTGACTATTACGTGTGCTTACTGAGGAGTTACATTTCCCAAACACTGTCTCTAACACAGGGACACCAGGACATCTGTCCTAAATTTCACATAGACAACTGTGGTCGTATGCGTAGTAAATATTATATTGAGCATCTTGCTCTGTCTCAACATCGAGACGCCAGGACACCTGTCCTAAATTCACATAGACAACTTTGGTCATATATAATATGGGTAGTGAAGATGTCATCTTCCACTTATCTCTACTTCACATTGACTAATATGTCACGATTCAATTATTGACTCGTGACACCTTCCCACCCTCTGACCTCCTAAACTTGACCTCCTACTCATCACAGTCCCTCTCCCTTTCTCCTTCCTTCCCTTTTCTCTCCTCCTCCTCCTCCTTCCTTCCATCTGGACTGAGGCAGAGGATGAAGAAGGCTCTGACTGAGGTATACGGATTGAGTGTGTGTGTGTCCCTCCACGACCACCCTTACTTTTTGTGACCCCGTGTACAAACTCTTCCTAATTGTTAACCTCACAGTGGTTATCAACTCTTGTTAATGTAATAAATATATAAATATAATTAAATTCCGTAGAGGAAAAGAAAATATAACCTTTTTATTTTATATATGTGGACTTAACGAAGATATAAGTTAGGTAAAGCAAAAATTATATACTTATAGTGATCATATAAATTAAACAATTACAAAATCAATGGTCACTATGAAAAAAAGTATGACACTTGTGAGAGAGGGAGGAGGTGGAGGTTATAAGACACATCTCCTTTTCATCTCTTCACTGCATATTCAAGTTACTCCTTCAGGCAGTTGATTGTTCTTCCTCACTCATCTGGATTTCTTCTTCCTTTGTGAAAGTGGGAATCACCTCTTCAGTTCCTGCCTCCTGGTACTGTTGGTATTCAGCAACCAGATCACTCATGTTGTTTTCGGCCTCTTCGAACTCCATCTCTTCCATACCCTGGCCAGTGTACCAATGAAGGAAAGCCTTACGCTTGTACATGGCGTTGAACTGTTCTCCAACACGCTTGAACAGCTCTTGAATGGCGGTAGAGTTACCAATGAAGGTAGAACTCAATGGAAGGTCATGGAGTGGAACGTTACAGACAGCTGTCTGGACATTGTTTGGCAGCCATTCGACGAACATATCAGAGTTCTTGTTCTGGATGTTAAGCATCTGGTCGTCAACCTCCTTCATGGACATATTACCACGGAAGATTGAAGCCACGGTGAGGTAACGGCCCTTGCGGGGATCACAGTCAGCCATCATGTTCTTGGTGTCAAACATCTGCTGGGTAAGATCAGCAGCAGTAATGTTTCTGTATGGCCTGGAACCCCTTGAGGTAAGAGGAGCAAAGCCAGACATGAAGAAGTGAAGGCGTGGGAAGGGAACCATGTTGACGGACAGCTTCCTAAGATCAGTGTTGAGTTGACCTGGGAACCTGAAACAACTGGTAATACCAGACATGGTGCGTGATACCAAATGGTTAAGATCACCATATGTTGGGGTGGCCAGCTTCAATGTCCTGAAGCAGATGTCGTACAGGGCCTCGTTGTCAATGCAATAGGTCTGGTCCATGGTTTCAATCAAATGATCAATGGCAAGAGTAGCGTTGTAGGGTTCCACCACAGTGTCGGATACCTTTGGTGAAGGTACAACGGAGAAAGATGCCATGATCCTATCAGGGAACTCTTCACGAATCTTGTTCAGAAGAAGTGTTCCCAAACCAGAGCCAGAACCACCACCAAGGGAGTGGGCAAGTTGGAAGCCTTGTAGCTGGTCACAGTTTTCTACTTCCTTCCTAATGATGTCCAAAATGGGAGGAAGTAATTCGGTACCATCGGTGTAGTATCCCCTGGCAAAGTTGTTGCCAGCACCACTCTGACCATATACGAAGTTCTCTGGCTTAAAGAGACGTCCATAAGGTCCAGCTTTTACACTGTTCATGGTACCTGGTTCCAAATCAACCAGTACATTCCTTGGTACAAACTTACCGGTGGCACCTTCACTGTAGTATACGTTGAGGCGCTGCATCATCTGGTCCTTGAGGTGTTCCTGTTCTTTGCTAACGGCAAACTCACCGTTAGCCTGGATGCCATGCTCACCACTGATGAGTTCCCAGAATCTGGAACTGATCTGATTACCGCACTGACCCACTTGGATATGAACGATTTCCCTCATTTTGTTATATTATGTATATAAACTTAATATGGTAGTGAAATTAGAGATTTTGGTAAAAAATATTATTTTCACAAAACAGGGATGGTGTCTTATGATAATTTTTTAGATTATGATGGTTGTTGGAACATCTTCACTATCTTCACATTTACCTCCTCTCTTTGTGTGAGGGGCTGTCATTACACATTACACATCTTCACTATTGCCCAAATCACATGTCATTTTGGACTGGATCAATGTTGAAAATTGAACCAGGCATGGTGACAATTATGTTGTTTTGAATTGGTGTCAGTGTCGTGATGGTGGTGGTGGTGGTGGTACGCTAGAGTGCCTTGATTCCTGCAAAGTATGCCAGGAAACAGGACCGGAGGAACAAAATATACTAACCCTGTTTCCTACTCCCCTTAACCCCTAAAGACCGGTTGACATGGTAGGCCGTCTTACGTAAGGAACCGGGTAACAGCAGCTACCGTCATAGAGATCTAGCGCTATTTTGAGCCCAGCGCGGCTATTCTGGGCGGGTTTGGGCGATTTAGCAGTGTAGCCAACTACCATACATTAGCAGAAAAGGGTTCAGTCAGTCTGATTCCCCAGTAGGCTACCCACCACGATGTCGGGAAGACGTAGTGTTAATTCTCCCGTGTCCGATTCGGTGAGCGCTACACCCTCGTGTCGACGCGCTCCACTCGCTACCTCCACACCATCGTTGCCTCCACGTACTCCACTCGCTACCTCCACACCATCGTTGCCTCCACGTACTCCACTCGCTACCTCCACACCATCGTTGCCTCCACGTACTCGCCGCCTTCCACAACGCCTTACTGATTCTGCAATAGGGCGAGAACTAGAATTGTCCATCTCTATGGTGAACAGTGATAGTGATGATAGTGATGTCTATTTTGAAATAGATGATTCTGACCCTGAATTTCGTATCAATAACGAAGCGAGAGTAACCTACACCATGGAGGATCATGATATTATTCCACCTGCTCAACCTCTCTCCCAAGTAAGTGAGCCACCTTCAAGTGTTAGGATACTTGCAACCTCTGCAGTGCCAGTCGAAATCCCGTCGACGAGTAGGGGGAGTTTAGGTGATTTATCACCAATTGCAGGACCGAGTGGAGCTTGTGGTTCCTCCACTCGCTCCGTAGCAGCCCCTAAGAGGAAGAGGAGGTTACATTTTACCTCTTCTTCATCGTCGGGTGAATATATACCTCCACCAACCAGATCAAGGAGTAGGAGAGTTGGAGGGAGAGTAAGAGGAGTAAGAGGAGGCAGGAGAGGACGTCTTATTTAGGACGAGATAAGAGAACCATCTTCTGACCCAGACAACCCTTCTCCTGTTGACTCAGTTGACCTCACTCTCTCACAGTTATCTTCACCACGACCACGGCATCCATCCTCACAACCACGACCACAACAACAACAACAACAACAACAACAACAACAACCACAACCACGACGACAACGAGTAGCAGATGTGGGTCCGTTTGTGTGGACTGATGGCAGGGATTTTCAGCCTGATATTCCTGCTTTTGATGCACGGGAATCAGGAATTCAACCAGAATTTCCCTGTACAGCTGCGTCAAAGATGATGGATTACTTCGTCGCCTTTTTTGACGTAGCTGTAGTGTCGTGGATCGTTCGGGAGACGAACGTTTACAATCATATTATCAATAACTGGCACCACACAACGCACCGGGGACATTCTCATATGGTAGATTGGGAAGATGTAAGCGTTGCAGAAATATATGTGTGGCTTGCACTAACGATGTTGATGCCGCACAACAAGAAACATCGATTGCGGGATTACTGGATCACGGATGACTTACTATCCACACCTATCTTCGGGAGGTATATGTCACGGGACCGCTACAGGGATATCCTCACCAACCTCCACTTCACCAACAACCTGGGTCCCTCCCCGAGTGATAGGCTGTGGAAAATCCGTACTATATTGTCCATGTTGCTCCAGAATATCCATGCATTTCTACGACCATTCCAGAAAGTGGTAATCGACGAGTCTCTCATGCTCTTCAGAGGTAGACTGTCCTTCATTCAGTATATCCCGTCTAAGAGGCACAGATTTGGCATAAAGTTTTATGTCATCTGTGACTGTCAGACGGGATATGTTTTAGATTTTGTAATTTATACGGGTTCAGATGTGGATATCGCTGAGAATGATCCTCATGGCTTCTCAGGTGCTGTTGTAAAGCACCTGATGGACCATTTCTATAACCAAAACCACATTCTGTACACGGATAATTATTACACATCTCCATTGTTGAGTCAGTTCCTGAAAGAGCATGGAACGGAATCCTGTGGCACTGTTCGTCCCAACAGGAAGTGGTATCCAGCCTTCGCTGCAACACATCGGGGCGACTTTCTCACCCACAAATCTGGCCCTCTACTTGCCATGAAGTGGCATGACAAGAGGCCAGTACACATGCTCACCACTGTGCACAAGGGTGAGATGTTGGATTCCGGCAAGGTCGACCGCGACACAGGTAATCCCATCCTCAAACCTGATGTCGTGTTTGATTATAACATCAACATGAGACTCGTCGACAAATCAGACATGATGATCAGTTCCATCGATTTCCTGAGAAAAACCTGCAAGTGGTATAAAAAGGCGTTCTTGCACCTGATCGACATCTGTGTATTGAACGCCTACATACTCTACACCCAGCAGCATCAAGGCACGACCGTCACCCTTCGCCAGTTCGAGAAGACGGTCGTGAAGGAGCAGCTGGTGGAGTATGGAGTCAGAACACCACAGCAGCAGGCACGGCCACCGGCAGGAGGGCAGCTTGACAGACTCCAGTCAAGAGTTTGGGCCGAGCGCCACTTCCTTGACGACCTGCCTACCCTCGCGTCAGGCAGGTCAGGCTTCCGCCGGTGTTATGTCTGTATGCACACGACACGTCGGCCCACCAGAAGAAGAGAGACTAGATACTGGTGTACCGGGTGTCAAGTGGCACTATGCCACGGGAAATGCTATTCTGTGTATCATACCTTAGATGATATATAGATAGCATGAAGTGTGGGAAATGAAGTGACAGTGACACTTTTATTTGTATATACGAGTGTATGGTGACAGTGACACACAATAGTTTTAGTGAAGTGATAGTGACACGTTAGATATAAGGAACAAGTGCAGTGATAGCGACACATTAGATATAAGGAACTAGTGCAGTGATAGTGACACAATAAGAAAATACGGAAGTGAATATGTGATAGTGACACGAATTTATTCATTCAAGTGTACATTTTATTATTAGTTAGTGCGGTGATATAGACACAGGACGAGTGTATTTTTACTCGTTATTACTCCCACACTTCATCCCGGGGCACTAAAACCACTCTGGAATGGTCAGCAAGCCACACAGTAGAGGTTGCAAGTAGGTATAACACAGTGCGGTAGGCTCGTAGGGGCGCGGTGAGGAGGAGTGTGCAGCCACCCGCGCTGCACCATAGCCACGCGCACGGCACCTAGCCACCCGCGCGGCACCCTAGCCACCGCCACCCCCACCCGTCAGAACATTTCGCGCTTACCGCGCAAAACATGGTCCACTTCAACTTGCCCTATCTCCACAACTACTCATCGTACAGCCCTCCCGATGGTACCATTGGAAAGAGGAAGAGTTGAAGGTACGTAAGAAACTATTTTGAAGTCAGTACACTATATAAGTTAAGAGTGTGAGCGTTGTGAATATATAGGGTAAATCGAGTAATTTTGACGCGAGCGGCTGGGTCGAAACTTGGAGGCAGGGCCCCCCCCTCCCGGTCTGCAGGGGTTAAATAAGTAGTATTTATAGGTAGACTGACTGCGTCAGCACTATATAGCTATTGGGTATATGCTTATTTTGAGTATTCCCTGTTACTCAAGAATCGGTTATCCCAAAAAATGATCTATGGTTTTCTAATCCATAGGCTGTGCTAGACACATATAGAAAATAGCCCGCGGGCTATACCCTCTGTCTCAGTGTGGCCTGGGATCAAGGCAGGAGTCATTCTTTTTTGCGGACCCACGGCGTTCACTTGTGCCCTCTCAGCCCTCCTGGATTCTTGTGCGCTTGGTCCCCACGTGTTCCTACATCGCCTTCGCCAGTATTCTGAGATGGTAAAGTCCCGCAAAAATGTTTTTTCTTTCCACTTTCCCGTGTATGGTCTCTCACTGTAGGATGTTTTAGCTAGGGCCTTGTGATTTACACGTTTCTGGTGCCGCAGAAACTAGGTCTGGGTGGTTCTGTTGGCCTCCGGCGGGATTCTTTCCCTTCAGGATATCCCTTTTTCCCGGAGGCCCCTGTGTTGGTGAAGGGTTTTTTCCTCTTAGAAGGTCCCCCTACTACTTGAATTTTTGAGCTAGCTCATATTCACCTCTGAATTTCTGGCCCCCACGCCATATTCAGCTGCCTACGCTACGGCGTCTCCTCACGGCGTTCTCTCCGTGGGATTTAATATCCTTCGGTTAACCCCTTCCGTCTTTTCCTCCTAGAATTTTTGGGACTCCGTCCCACATTCAGGAGGAAAATTAATTTTCCCTCCGTTGTCTTTGCCAGGGCCTCGGCCTTCGGCACACAACACCACGAATTTTGCTTGCATATTCGTTATTCCACCCTTTGTTGTTATTTTTTAGCCCTTTTGCTAGGCCACCACATATTCTACTCTTACTTTCTCCCTTTGTCCACCGGGTCTTTCCCGGCCGGTCTCTTTTCCCGCGCTTTTTCCAGTCCCGCGTCCCCTTCCCTCCCCGCGTGGGTTCCCGCCCGTCTCCCCCCCACTGGTTGGTTAGGAACTGCTTCAGGTTCTCTTTTCCCTCCTAACTCTTCCCTTCGTTCTCGCCCTACAGTCTGCCCTGTCCCTGTGTTCTGTCCCCGGCTGCAGCGATAGGATCACCACCGACGGCCACCGTCAGTGTTCCCTCCACGCGGACTGCTGGTCCCCGGACGGCTTCGACCCGGAGGCACGAAACTCTTTCGACTCCTATGCTCTCCTGAGGAAGGCTTGGACTAGAGCGACAAAGATGCGTGTCAAGCATGGCTTCGACCCTACCTGGCGGAACTCTGCCCTCGGTACCTCCCTTGCCATCTTACGCCAGAGGACTATCTCGTCGGAAAGGCCCCCATCAGATCCCTTACCCGCACTTGAGTCTGAGTGCGAGGAGGAGGACGCCGCCCCAGTGCGTTCCCCCTCCCCGTCGCCACCTCCAGGAACTCCCTCCTTCGCTTCCTCCCCCTCGGCCCATAAATCCAGAGAGAGCCCGAAGAGAGACTCCAAAGACAGGAAGGACAGGAGAGAGAAGAGGAAGAGAAGGGACCGGGAGGGACACCTCTTCCTCCCCTACTCCTCGGAGAAGGAAATCCCACTCCTCCACCCCTAGAGTTTCGAGGGAGGAAGCCTCCTCCCTCTCCTCTCAGTTCAAGGACCTGGTGAACTCCCTTCCAGACATGTTCAACAAACTGCTGGAGGCAAGTATCCCACATAACTCTCCACCATCGGTGTTCTCCTTTAACCAGTCGGGAACCCATACCCTTCAGGAGATCGACCCAGGACTCCTTGACTCCCGACCAGCTTCTCCAGATCCTACCCTGCCCTCGGCCCTGGAACAGAACCAGGCCTCGGCCCCGGATCCTCAGCCACTCACCTCCTAGGCTCCAGCCCTGGCCAAGACCGCGGTCACGACCCCGGCTGTACCTCCACTACAGAAGGCGCGACCCTCCAGTTCCTCCCGGTAACCTGAACGGCCATCCCCAAATCCTGGCACCCCTCTTTCCTGGATGGGAAGATCAGAGTCTCGGCTCCTGATGCCTCCCACCCTTCAGGCTTCGCCCTGAGGAATGACGTGCTCGTCAAACTGTCTATGGACGAAGAGGGAGAAACGACCGTCCTTTACAAAAGGAAGCCGTCTTCTGTCCTCATACCTGCCACTCCCAAGGTCACCACAGCTAACCTGGTTGACACGGCGGAGACCCTCCTGAGGATTCCCGCTATCAACAGCGAGGAAACCCCCGAATCCTTCAGGCTAAGTGGGATGCGGACCCCTGCTCAACCTCCCTCTTCAACAAAGAGGCCACGAGCTCAATTATCGTGGCTCAACCCCCGATAATCAACATATCCGCTGCCACTCCTAAGCCCAAGCAAACACCGCAGAGGTTCCCCTCAAAGAACTCTCCGGCTGCCACTAGGACTCCGGCCCAGGCAAACCACAGGCAGCCCTTTCCTGCCAGGAACGGCTCCGCCACCAAGGCTCGCCGCCCACAGTCCTCCAAGGCCCGCCAAGTCCCTTTCAGACTCAAACCCAAGCCCCAGTGATGGTCCCACTCCAGGCTGCCTCACCGGTTGGGACTCAGCCTGGCCACAAAGAGGTTGGACCTCCATGGTTATAAGGCAGGGCCTCTCCTGGCCCTGGCTCACCAGGCCTCCTACCAAGCTGCCCCCAACCTCTTCACCTGTGTCCCCCTCGGTCAACCTGCACATCTTAGAGATGCTGCAAAAAAGGGTCGTGGAACCTGCATCAGGGAAACTCTTCCTGTCCAGGCTTTTCACGGTCCCCAAGAAGGACTCACACCGGACCAGGCTTGTTATGGACCTCAGTGCCCTAAACAACTTCATAGAGTACGTCCCGTTCAAAATGGTGACAGTAGCTCAAGTGAGAAACTCCCTCCCCCAAGGAAGTTGGCTCGCCTCCCTGGACCTCAAGGACGCGTACTGGCACATTCCCATCCACCCCCGCTTCAGAAGATACCTGGCCTTCCAAGAGGAGGTAAACACTTACCAGTTCACAAGACTACCCTTCGGGCTCTCTCTGGCCCCGAGGGTCTTCACCAAACTCACAAGGGTAGTCTCATCTCTCCTGGCCAAACGCGGGGTTTCCTCCCTCATGTATCTAGACGACTGGCTCCTGTTCTCCCCCTCCAAAAAGGAAACAACAGCCAATGTCTCCACCACAACCCACCTCCTTCAGGAAATGGGCTGGTTGATCAACTGGGGCAAGTCCAAACTGATTCCCACCCAGTCCATTACCTGGCTGGGAATTCAGAGGTCGACCACAGATTCCTCCCTCTCCCTAGCCCCAGAGAATGCCAGGAACACCCTCAACATCATCAGGAGATGTGCCTTCTCAAGGACCCTCTCCAGGAGACAGTGCGAGAGCCTACTCGGCTCCCTCAACTTTTCCGCATCAGCCTTACCCTTGGGGAGACTGAAGCACATAAGATTGTCGAGAGAAGTGAACTCACACTTCCCTCAACACCCCCGGGACCTCCAAAGGCCTGTACCGGCCTCCCTCTGTCTCTTCCTAAAAC
Source organism: Petrolisthes manimaculis (assembly GCA_034508575.1). NCBI lineage: Eukaryota > Metazoa > Arthropoda > Malacostraca > Decapoda > Porcellanidae > Petrolisthes > Petrolisthes manimaculis. The sequence goes on along the minus strand of JAWZYT010003886.1, from coordinate 6,478 downwards.
AGTGGCTGTCACCCGGTTCTCTTCGGACCCCAGTACCCTGGACCCCCCCCCCCCACAGTCATCGTGGCGACCGATGCCTCAGACGTGGGCTGGGGCCTCCAGTCCCAACTAGGCCACCAGGCATGTGGGGGCTGGTCGGAGGAATCTCGACTCGCCCACATCAATTACAGGGAACTGCACGTAGTCAAAGAGTGGCTACTCAAGTTCCCTACCCCGAGGGGCACGTCCATCAGGTTCGATATGGACAACTCGACCGCCGTCTCCTGCATCAAGAGGCAGGGTACAGTCAGGCCGGAGCTCCTCCTAACTCTCTCGGAGGAGATTTTCTCGCTGGCAGAAAAATATAACATCTTCCTGTCAGCGAGATACGTCCCCGGCAAACAGAACGATTGGGCGGACGCCCTTTCCAGGTTCAAGGGAACCTCAGTGGAGTGGCACCTGAAGCCTCAGGTCTTCCAGTCCCTGTCCACACGCTTCGGCATCCCTCAAGTGGACCTCTTTGCCTCGAGGACCACCTCCCAGCTCAGTCTTTACATCTCCTTCGGGGAGCCAACACGGGCAGGGGGCCCAGACGCCTTCCAGGAGGACTGGAACAGGTGGACTTTCATCTACCTGTTCCCTCCCCCAGCCACCTCGGTCCTAACGAAGGTAGTCACCAAGCTCAGGACCTTCAGGGGGAAGGCCCTGATAATAGCCCCCCTCTGGCCAGCTCAACCCTGGTTCGGAGAGCTGAACAGATCCTGCCCGAACCCCCTTCTACACGGATCGGCCTGCCTCACGGACAGCCTGTCCTTACCTCTACAGACGTCTCTGAATCTTCACGCTTGGATTTTCTTCGGAAAGGATTACGAAGAAAATTCTCGCAGGATTCAGTGGCCTTGATGCTCAATGCCTTACATCCCACCTCCAGGAAACAATACCAGTCCTGCTGGAGAACATTACAAATCTTCCTATCCTCGGCCGACAGACCGCTCTCGCAGGATACGGTCCTATCCTTCCTTACGTGGCTGTCCTCCACTGGTAACAGAGCCCCGGCCACCGTTATCTCCCACGTCTCGGCCTTGGCGGATCCCCTCTGGTTCGGAGCCGACATCCACCTGGAAGGAAGAGCCCTGTCCCTCCTCTCCAGGGGCATCAGAGCCACTTCCACCCCAGGACCCAGGAATACCCCGAGGTGGTCTCTTCACAAAGTACTGGCCTCGGTCGAGTCACTAACCCAGACCCAATGGGAGGACGAGCTACTTGTGTCCTCCCTCTTTCTCCTCGCCCTAGCCTCGGGCTTCAGGGCCTCACAGTTGGCAGCCCTCACTAGGCACCCCAACTTCACGTCCTTTGGGGAGAATGACAACTACCTCACCCTGGCCCCCTCTCCTATCTTCCTGGCCATGAATGAGAGGTTTGACAGGCTCATAGCCCCCTCAGGGTCCCAGCCCTAAAAGGGGACCACTCACACCTGCCTCTCTGCCCCGTTCATGCAACCAGAGCCTACATAGAACACACAAAACATCTGGCCCCCAATCACTTGTTCTATAACTCAAGGTCTCACAAACCCCTTAACCCTTAACGTCCGGACCGCGGTCATAGACGGAGCCAGGAAGCGGCCGGGTCGTGTCTTACACCCTTGCCAAGTGGTGACCGGGCGGGATGAAGCACCGCTATTGCCAATGTCGGCATTTACGAGCCCAATTTGGCGTTTTTTTTTTTACTTGGCTATACTTCACCACCACCCCTACTCATCTCATACATAAATTAGTGAGCTACTGACCGTGAAGATGGCTGAACGTGACTCAGAATTTTCGCGCGTGTCCGATTCGCTACCCCCTACCGCGCTGCCAAGTACATCATCTCTCGTGACTTCAACTCCCCGCGTGCAGCCTGCAAGAGCTCGCAGACCACCTGCTAGGCTCTCGGACTCTGCAATTGAAAGGGAGTTGGAGGAATTGTCCGAGTTATCGCTTGGTAGTGACGACAATGAGAGTATTTATGATACGGAATGGCAGCTTGACCAGTCATCAGAGGGAGAAGTGTGTGAAGCTGTATCCCACACAGCTCTTCCTTCAACGTCAAGCGTGCAAGACGTATCCAACGTTGCAGCCCCTGTTGCAATTCCGTCCACGAGCGGGGTGGGAGCTTTGAGTGGTAGTTGGGAGACAATCTTTTGTCTCCTATTGTTGCTACCTCTCCCTTAGATACAGAACAAAAAGCTTCCACCTCCAAACCCCACTACGGGGTTACTCCCCAAGGTAAGAAGAGGTCAAGGAGGAGGTTGAATTTTTCATCCTCCTCAGATTCTTCTTCGGATGAAGTTTGCAAAGATCTACACAAAGAAAGGTTTGAAGAGGAAGGAAGGAAGGAGTCAGCAGCAGCTTATCTTCGTCTTGACCTGTACCTCTTACCCTCTACTCCTTTCCCTCTCCCCCCTCTCTCCTCCTCCCTCTAACAACTAATCATTCCATTGACAGCCACCACCTCCACTACCTCCACCACCACCACCTACCACCATCACCACCACCACTCTATCCCACCTTTCTATCCTCTCCACCTACTCACCATCCACCTCCAACTCCACTCACCACCTATCCACTCATCCACCACCTACTCACCACCACTCACCACCTACCACCACCACCTACCACCTCTCTCTCCACCACCACCACCACCACCACCCCACCACCACCACCACCCCACCCACCACCACCACCACCACCACCACCACCACCACCACCACCACCACCACCCCACCACCACCACCACCACCACCACCCCACCACCACCACCACCACCACCACCACCACCACCCCACCACCACCACCACCACCACCACCACCACCACCACCACCACCACCCCACCACCACCACCACCACCACCACCACCACCACCCCACCACCACCACCACCACCACCACCACCACCACCACCACCACCACCACCACCACCACCACCACCACCACCACCACCACCACCACCACCACCACCACCACCACCCACCACCACCACCACCACCACCCCACCACCACCACCACCACCACCACCACCACCACCACCACCACCACCACCACCACCACCACCACCACCACCACCACCACCACCACCACCACCACCACCACCACCACCACCACCCACCACCACCACCACCACCACCACCACCACCACCACCACCACCACCACCACCACCACCACCACCACCACCACCACCACCACCACCACCACCCACCACCCACCACCACCACCACCACCACCACACCACCACCACCACCACCACCACCACCACCACCACCACCACCACCACCACCACCACCACCACCACCACCACCACCACCACCACCACCACCACCACCACCACCACCACCACCACCTCCACCACCACCACCCACCACCACCACCACCACCACCACCACCACCACCACCACCCACCACCACCACCACCACCACCACCACCACCACCACCACCACCACCACCACCACCCCACCACCACCACCACCACCACCACCACCACCACCACCACCACCACCACCACCACCACCACCACCACCACCACCACCACCACCACCACCACCACCACCACCACCACCACCACCACCACCACCACCACCACCACCACCACCACCACCACCACCACCACCACCACCACCACCACCACCACCACCACCACCACCACCACCACCACCACCACCACCACCACCACCACCACCACCACCACCACCACCACCACCACCACCACCACCACCACCACCACCACCACCACCACCACCACCACCACCACCACCACCACCACCACCACCACCACCACCACCACCACCACCACCACCACCACCACCACCACCACCACCACCACCACCACCACCACCACCACCACCACCACCACCACCACCACCTCCACCACCACCACCACCACCACCACCACCACCACCACCACCACCACCACCACCACCTCCACTACCACCACCACCACCACCTCCACCACCACCACCACCACCACCACCACCACCACCACCTCCACCTCCACCACCACCACCACCACCACCACCACCACCTCCACTACCACCACCACCACCACCACCTCCACCTCCACCACCACCACCACCACCACCACCACCACCTCCACCTCCACCACCAGCGGCAGGTCCTCGTGGCGCACCTCATCCTTACCTGTGGACGGATTGCGATTCGTTTGTGCCTGATATACCGACTTTTGATAACAGTCGGTCAGGTATTCAAGCCGTATTTCCCTGTCGTCCGTTGTCATCAATATTGGAATATTTTACTGCTTTCTTCGACGTAATAATGATGACATACTTGACGCAGGAAATAAATAACTTCAGACAATTCAGCAATCCACCAGATAGGGAACACAGCAAGATGTTGACCTGGACTGACGTGACTGTTGCTGAGTTGTATGTGTGGTTAGCTCTGACGATGCTGATGCCGCACGTCAGGAAACATCGCCTCAAGGACTTCTGGAGCACTAACGTCCTTATTTCCACGCCTGCCTTTGGAAAATATATGTCCCGGGACAGGTATAGGGACATACTTTCCTATATTCACTTCGCCCCCAACATAGGTCCACACATGAAAGACAGGCTTTGGAAAATTAGGCCCATTCTGACTATGCTCCAGGAGAAAATGCGAGGCTTTTTTCGACCATTCCAGAATGTTGTTATCGACGAGTCTCTGGTGCTGTTCAGGGGACGAGTGTCCTTTATTCAGTATATCCCGTCAAAGAGGCATAGATTTGGCATCAAATTCTATGTCATCTGCGACTGTAAGACTGGCTATGTGTTGGATTTTATACTTTATTCAGGTACGGATGAGGATATCCCGGGCCAGGACCGTCTTGGCTTCAGCGGGAGTGTTGTCAAGCAACTCATGGGGGATTACCTTGACAACAACCACATCCTGTACACTGATAATTATTACACCTCTCCAGCACTTAGTCAGTTCCTTCTGCAGCACCAAACAGGATCCTGCGGCAACATTCGTGTCAATAGGAGGAATTGGCCAGTATTTCCCCCCACCCAAAGGGGTGACTGTCTCATGAAGAAATCGGGGAAAATGCTGGCCATCACTTGGCACGATAAACGCCCTGTCCGGATGCTCACCACCGTCCACAGGGGCACGATGCTGGATTCTGGGAAGATTGAGCGCGGCACAGGTAACAACATCTTCAAGCCTGATGCTGTGCTTGATTATAATATAAATATGAGACTCGTCGATAAGTCAGACATGATGGTGAGTGCCATCGATTGTCTGAGAAAAACCTGCAAGTGGTACAAGAAGGCTTTCTTCTACCTTCTTGACGTCACAGTGCTAAATTCGTACTTGCTCTACCTCCAGCAACACCCCGACAGCCGACTACCACTCCGACAGTACGAATTGGAGTTGGTAACCCAACTCCTACAGAAATTTAGCACTGTGCAACCACTGCAGCAGCACAGGCATGCACCAGCGGCGGGACGACCTGACAGATTGCAACAGAGTGCATACATGTTGCGCCACAGCCTAATTGATCTGCCAACCTTGGCGTCAGGTCGTCCAGGTTATCGCCGCTGCCATTTCTGCAAGCACACGACACGTCGCACTCAGAGACTCAAGGAAACTCGTTACTGGTGTAAGGAGTGTCGTGTGCCATTATGCCCTGGAAACTGCTTTTCAGATTATCATGGACTGGAATTTATATAGAAGCAGGAAGTGATGGGAGTAATGCGAGTGAAGTGACAGTGACACTTGGTGACAGTGACACTATTTAGTTATAAGTGAAGTGATAGTGACACGTTTTTAGGATATAAGTGAAGTGATAGTGACACGTTTTTAGGATATAAGTGAAGTGATAGTGACACGTTTTTAGGATAAAAGTGAAGTGATAGTGACACGTATAATTTACGTTGAACATAATCAGTGATATTGACACAGAAAATGTTTTGCGTAAATACTCCCACACTTCTCTCCAGGGCATAAAATATTCTGGAATGGTTAGCTAACCACACTAAAACAGGGGCTGCAAATGGTAGGGGGTACGACGGCGCGCTAACACGGGATAAAAATGATTGAGTCATGCACCTCGCCGACCCGCTGTCACCACCCAGCCCAGCCAACGTCAGAGCCACTCCACCAGTGCGAACACCACCACGCTCTCAGCCGTGAAATGACCTTCATTCCTCACTTCATTTCTCGGCAACGGAGAGTCCCAGAGAGCTGAGGATGGTTTCATTGGAGAGAGGAAGAGTTGATGGTGAGTACAAGACCATATTTAAGTTGTTCAGTATCGTAGTTTAGACGTACGGAGTATGTGAAGTAGAGTGAAATTGAGCGATTTTGGTAAAAGCGCCCGGACAGGGAGGGAGGCAAGGTGCAGTAGCCCCGGACTGACAGTGCGGCTATCCATAGTTATCCCGTTGCGGAGGGGTTAAGACAAGGACAATCTCTAAACTCCTCTGCAAAGTTATAGAGAAGGCCGGCCCTGGCAACAGCCCCAAGGCC
>JAWZYT010003885.1:32500-41263 GCA_034508575.1 Petrolisthes manimaculis | reverse complement strand
TGATTTGTTTCTCGGCATAGTTTAGAGGAATCAGTAGCCCAAGAATTTACCCCAAAGAGAATCTCCCCTCATTACTGATTTTGGTGTTGTTGATGTGAATGAATGTGTGTTGATGATATTTTTGTTTACTTTTGCCTACGGTCTGTTTTTCCCAACCCTTTTTTACGAGAGGAAATAGATGTGTGTGTGTGTGTGTGTTTGTGTGTGTTTGTGTGTGTGTGTGTGTGTGTTTGTGTGTGTGTGTGTGTGTGTGCGTGTGCGTGTGCGTGTGCGTGTGTGTGTGATATTCATCTGGTTTTATGACATGACAAATAGGTACAACAATTGTGGACATAATGAAACACACACACTTGAAACGGGGGCCCCTCATTGAGCATAGAGTAAGAAGTGACGTTGTGTATATAGAGGCGACGCGTCCTGTTCTAGGTTTGATATGGGGCCAATTTTTTTTTTTTTTTTTTTTTTTTTTTTTTTAGTGTGTTTGTTTCATGTGTCCGCTAGTGTACATAAGCTCTCATTCTCGCCTGCGCATGTGTACTAAATGAAGACCTAGTTATGAAGATTTATGGTCTATCTTTAACCATATTAATTTCCTTGATGGCCAAAATGTTATCGCTATATTTCGATGTTACCCTAAAAGGAGAGAGATTTTCATTAAGATATGGAGGATATTTAAAAAAAATGGAAAGAATGATGGAGAGATGGATTAATGAGGACAGGCAAAGGGAGACAGAGACAGAGAGACGGAAAGAGAGAGACAGACAGAGAGACAGAAAGAGAGACAGAAAGAGAGACAGAAAGAGAGAGACTCGAAAGAGAGAGACGGAAATAGAGATACAGACACAGAGAGAGACAGAAACAGAGACAGAAAAACAGAGAGACAGACACAGAGAGACAGAGAGAGGCTGAACAAGGATGACATGGAGAGGGAGAAAGATATATAAAGAAAGGAAAAAGCAGAAGGATGTTTTAAATCAAATAAGAGACAATCTTGACTCTTGAAATGGACTAATGGCCCGGGAAGACTGGCTCAGGAGACGAGAGGAAGAAGATGAGATAAGAGGAGGAGGAGGAGGAGGAGGAGGAGGAGGAGGAGGAGGAAGGGGAAGAGATAGTTGGGAGGGGGAAGGACGGGAGGAAGGGTAAGAGATGGGAGAAGAAAGTTGGTGGGAGGAGGAGGAAGAGGAAGAGATAGGAGGGAGGGAAAAATATAGGAAGAGAAAGGGATTGGGGAGGAGGAAGGAATGGGAAGGAGAGGAAAAGATAAGAGGAGGAGGAAGGGACGGGAGGGATGGGAGGGAGAGGTAAACTACGAGAGGGAACGAAAGGAATGGGAGGAAGAGAAAGGAAACGAAAGGGAGAGAAATGGATGGGAGAAAGAGGAAGGAACGAGAAGAAGAGGAGGAAACGGACTGAAGAATAAGACACAGAAGAAGAAAATAGGTGGAAACAGAGGAGAGGAGAGAAGAGGAGATGAGATGAGAGGAGAGGAGAGGAGAGGAGGAGATAATGACAATACCAACCAAGGGGAATGAGAAACAGAATTGAATACACGAGAAATGGAAACGACGAAGAATAGAAAATTATACGAGTGCACAAGACAAGACAAGAAGAGATGCGACGAGGAAACAGAGAGAGAGAGAGAGAACGGTAGGGGTAGAATAGAAAGACTCGCACCTAATGAGACAGGAGGTGACAAGAAGCGAGTCCAGATGGGAATTAGACTGAGATTATTATGATATTACTGGAGGAGGAGGAGGAGGAAGGGGGAGAGTGAGTGGGTACCAGGATGCGAATAATTATCACAGCACAGTATCTTAATCTTAATCTTAATCTCTCTCTCTCTCTCCCTTTCTCTCTCTCTGTCTCTCTCTCTCCCTTTCTCTCTCTCTGTCTCTCTCTCTCTCTCTCACCTTCATTGCCAGGCTGGTCTCCATTCTCTTCCTTTTCCCCAGGTTGATCTCCATAGCCATCCCTATCCTGGGCTACAAATTTCTGTCCACCCACCGTCAGGGCTACACACCAATCAACCAACCACACCAACCAACCAACCACCCACCCACCCACCAACCCACCAACCAACCAACCCACCCAACAACCTATCTATCATCTTCAAGGATCCTGTGATGTAGTCAGAAAATAGATTGAATGTAAATAATGAGTCCTTCAAATGGGGCCACGAAACAACAACACCAACACCACCTATATTATGGAAGGAGCGCTCCGTGTTTCATGTCATAGTCAGGAGGAATCAAAAGTCTCCTCCAACTTCCATACCGGATCAGAGAGTCTTAAGTCTTAATTTAAAAAGTGGGTTGGTTTTCTTTGAACTTTCACTGTCTGGAGTAAAAAGATACGAAGTCAATAAAGAAAGAGAGTTTAGTTGACTTGTACACACCTTTTTCTCCCACGCTCTGTTTATATTGTCTGTCTGTTACTGTTAATTGTACGTGTGTGTGTGTGTGTGTGTTTTAGTGTGTGTGTGTCTGTGTATGTGCTTTAGTGTGTGTGTGTGTGTGTGTGTGTGTGTGTGTGTGTGTGTGTGTGTGTGTGTGTGTGTGTCTGTGTATGTGTTTTAGTGTGTGTTTTAGTGTGTGTGTGTTTTAGTGTGTGTGTGTGTTTTAGTGTGTGTGTGTGTGTGTGTTTTAGTGTGTGTGTGTGTATATATTTGTGTCGGTGTGTGTGTGTGTTAATGGGTATATTTGTGTGGGAATTTTACTGTGTGTGTTTGGGTTTGTGTTATTGTGCTCGTGAGTGATCGAGTGTATGTTATGTGTATGTGTGCGTGCATGACTCCTAGTGTGTTTGTGAGTGAGTATGTATTAGTGAGTGTGTGTGTATGTTATTGTGTGTGTGTGTTCATGTTTGTGTCTTTATCTCGCTGGGTTGCATATATTTTAGCTTATTTCTTATTTTCTCTCTCTCTCTCTCTCTCTCTCTCTCTCTCTCTCTCTCTCTCTCTCTCTCTCTCTCTCTCTCTCTCTCTCTCTTTCTTTATTTCTCTTTCTCTCTCTCTTTCTTTATTTCTCTTTCTCTCTCTCTTTCTTTATTTCCTCTTTCTCTCTCTCTTTCTCTCTTTCTCTCTCTTTCTCTCTATCTTTCTCTCTCTCTCTGTCTCTCTCTCTCTCTCTCAATGATAGTCGAACATTTACCTTTCAGTTCAGACGTTCAATTTTTTCCTTCCCTTTGATATGTTCCCCTCCTTGAATATTATGGATGAGGCGTGTGTGTGTGTGTGTGTGTGTGCGTAGGTGTCCCTCTGTCTGTGTGTCGGTCTGTGTGTCGGTCTGTGTGTCTGTTTGTGTGTCTGTTTGTCTGTATGTCTTTGTGTAAATCTGTCTGTGTGTCTGTGTGAATGTTTGTATGTATGTATGTATGTAAATAGCTATGCCCTTTTTCCACTTTATTCTTTTCTCTCTCGTTTGTATGTTCACCTTTTCTGTCTTTGAGTATCACGCCCCTTTTCTCTCCATTGTTCCTCACTCCTTCGTTTATCACTACGTATTTCTTTTGATTCTTAATATTCTCTTTGGCCTTTGATGAATCTTACGTTTGTTTATGTTTGCATTTCTTTCTCTCTATAAACGAAGTCCTTTCTTTCTGTCTTTGTCTCTCTCTCTTTCTGTTACTTTCTCTCTCTATCTCTCTATCTCTCTATCTCTCTATCTCTCTATCTCTCTATCTCTCTATCTCTTTATTTCTCTCCCTCTCTCTCTCTCTCCTTTTTTCTTTCACTTACTCCAGGATCGAGAACTGTAACTTGCAACCCTCACATTCTCTCTCTCTCTCTCTCTCTCTCTCTCTCTCTCTCTCTCTCTCTCTCTCTCTCTCTCTCTCTCTCTCTCTCTCTCTCTCTCTCTCTCTCTCTCTCTCTCTCTCTCTCTCTCTCTCTCTCTCTCCTGTGTAATGTATCCGGCAGTGAATAGGTTGCCATTCTTACCCTGACACCAATCGCATAAATCGCATCAGCTTTGTGCGAGGAGCGAACTTATTTCTGCTCCTTTCTTACCCAGCAAGCATAATATAGAAAGAGAAGGAAGAACAGGGAGGAGGAGGAGGAGAGGAGGAGGAGGAGGAGGAGGAGGAGGAGGAGGAGGAGGAGGAGGAGGAGGAGGAGGAGAAGGAGGAGGAGGAGGAGGAGGAGGAGAAGGAGAAGGAGGAGGCGGCGGCGAAAGTGAAACGGTAGAAGGAAGTAGAAATGTGAATTGGTAGATAAGGTGGAATAAGATGATGAAAAGGAGGAGAATCAGAAGGAAAGAATAAGAGGAAAGAGTAAATGTATGTATGATGAGGAAGTGAAGGAATATATAAAGTGAATATACAAATAACATTCAAACAGCAACAGACCTACTGGGTCCTATCGAGGCTGCTTGATTTTGCTATTCTATCTAACCTACAAGAGTGAAATCTAACATACAAGAGGAGGAAGAGGAGGAGGAGGAGTAGGAGGAGGAGGTGGGGGGGAAAAGGAGAAGGTGTAGGAATGTCAAGGGGAGGAAGATTAGAAGTGTGAGAAAAAGTGTGAGAGAAAGAGTACAGGGAGAAGGGAAGACGGGAGGAAGAGGGTGGAGAACTAGATAAAGCAAAATAACAGAGGAGAGGAAGGGGAGGAAAGAAGAGAAAGTGAAAAAAAAAAAGGGAAGAAAGTGAAGAAGAAAGGTAAGAAGGAGAGACGAGAGGAAGAGGACAGAGGAGAGAGGAAGGAGAAGAAAGAGGAGAAAATGAAAAGCAAGAAAAAGAGAAGAAAGTGAAGAAGAAAGGTAAGAAGGAGAGACGAGAGGAAGAGGACAGAGGAGAGAGGAAGGAGAAGAAAGAGGAGACAATGAAAAGCAAGAAAAAGAGAAAAAAAATAAAGAAGAGAGAAAGGTTATAGGAAGGTGAAGGTGAATAAAGAGAAACCTTATATATCTTGTTCCATTCTCACCCAGCTAACATACAGCCAGGTGGTAACGGTGTCTGCAAGTTACTGTATGTTTGTGCTCTGTTTGGCAAAAGATTAGTTTGTTCTGCCTCAGAGAACTTGCCCTTGGTAAATCTTTCGTGTGTTGTAAGCGGTGATCACAATGTTGAGGGTAGTGGTGATGGTGATAGTGGTGGTGGTGGTGATAGTGGTGGTGGTGTTGAGGGTGTAGGTGATGGTGATGGTGGTAGTGTTGAGGTGGTGATGGTGGTGGTAGTGGTGATGATGAAAATATTGATAACATCTATAATAATGATGAAAACAATAATGATAATAATAATGAAAACAGTACATGATGTTAGGTATAATATAATGCTATCAGTGCATCCATGTCCTACACACACACATAAAATATAAATTAATACCATAAGTAAAAAACAACAACAAAATAAAAGCTAGTGAAACGCGGGTAGCGGACACCGTAGATTTATTTTCAACGTTCTGCCCCTTGCACTGTCGACTATATTATTATTACAATAAATTAAAAGAAGGCTTATGTTATCCTATATTATTATTATTATTATTATTATTATTATTATTATTATTATTATTATTATTATTATTATTATTATTATTATTATTATTATTATTATTATTATTATTATTACTAATATTATTATTACTAATATTATTATTATTACTATTATTATTATTATTATTATCATTATTATCATTATGATGATGACAGGTATGGTTGTGTATTGTGTATTTTAACATGTATGGAGATGATGTAGGGATGACAAAAGTGTAGTAACAATCACAGTGTAAGCCAGCTCTCACATACATACATAATGGACAAATTCATGTGTCACATCATACTATATTTCGGTGCTGCAGTTGTTAAGTCTGTCATATACTCATCAGTGAGAGTCTTGGAGGACACTAAACTCCCCCAAGCTATGCCACAAAACATCACGGAATGTATATTGTGGAAGGCCGTTGTTCCCTGGCAAGCTTTGGAGGAATATGCATCATCCAGATCGCAGACAACTTCACATTTCCTTTAGAATGTATCTGAATTTAATTGATCATTAGTCGCATTAGCTGGTGCGTGAGGTACAAGTCCCGAGACACAGAGATTGGCCCGTGGAAGTAGGGATTAATAATTACGCTCGTATGAGTTGCAGACGTGAACGAGAATAATACTATTAACAATAAAGGATAAATTACAGAGATATTGTACGGAGCTACACGCATTACATAACATAACGGTACAGTAAGGCAGTGAAAGTTAAACGTTTGGTAATTATGAGACTATATAATATACAACTCGTTTGGTTATTAGGAGACTATAATTATATATACATCTCTTTTGGTTATTAGGAGATAATATATACATTTGGTTTGGTTATTAGGAGACTATAATTATATATACATCTCGTTTGGTTATTATGAGACTATAATTATATATACATCTCGTTTGGTTATTAGGAGACTATAATTATATATACATCTCGTTTGGTTATTAGGAGAGTATTATATAGATCTGGTTGTGTGTGTCGTTGGTAGGGGAATGTAAGATGACAAAGCCTGAGCAGGGAGAGTGATGGAAGGAAAGTTTCGCTTGGCTGATTGATACGCCAATTGAATTTTGATTCTTCGCGCCTCGACCAACATAGATAACGATGTGTGTGTGTGTGTGTGCGTGTGTGTGTGCGTGCATGTGTGTTTTGTGTGTGTGTTTTGTGTGTTGTGTGTGTGTGTGTTGTGTGTGTTTTGTGTGTGTGCGTGTGCCTGTGTTTGTGTACATGTGTGTGTGTGTGTTTTTGTGTGTGTGTGTGTGTGTGTTTGTTAGAGAGAGAGAAAGAGAGAGAGAGAGAACATGAATATAAACAAAGAAAATCATGAATGAGAGCGGAAGAGAGAGAGAATGAGAGAGAGAGAGATAGATAGATAGAGAGAGAGAGAGAGAAAGAGAGAGCAACAGCGAGAGAGAGAGCTGATGAAGATGGTGGAAAGGAGATAAGAGAATAAAGAGCTAACGGAGACATAGAGGGAGAAACGGAAATGTGGAGGTAGAGAATGGGGGAATAAAGAAGGGGAGTAATGATAGGAGGAAGAGGAATGGAGGAGAGAGGAACAACAAGAAGATGAGAGAAAGTACAGAGAAACGGAGAAGAGAAGATTGAAGATAAACAAGAAGTAAGAAAGAGAAAGGAAAGGGGAAATAGAGGAAAGATGAAAAAATAATAGGAAAAATAACAGATAATGCGAGACAGGATAACCAAAAATAACTAACAAGAGAAAAGAAAAGAAAAGGAGCAAAAATAAGTTAATGAAAGTTAAGAAAATAAGTTAATAAAAGACTATCATACGTATCCAATTAATTCCAAAGGTGTTATTTTTTTTTAGATTCGTATTTCATTTTTATTCACAATTTGGTTTCATTTTATTCATGGAAGTATAAATTTTGTAAAACGAAAAAGTGGGAATGCGTTCAAGTTTTGTGTTGACAAGTTGTTTTTTTGGTGGTCGGTCTGATTATTGTTAGATTAGCCTAGAAGGATAATTATAAGAACGACTCGAGTATAGACTTGACTCGAAACAGCTACGAGGGTCGATCTGTGATGCCTTCCAAGAATATAAAATAAATAACAAATGGTACCCCCTCCAGTCCCCCCCCCCCCAAGCCTGTCCCCTACTCCCACACACCCCTTAATGCTCCTACTTAGAGTATAAACAGTCCATTTGGGATCGTGGCACGTTAGATTGCTAGAAATACCATCCTCAAATCCACATATATACAGGACTAAATGGACTAAACATATTGTGGAATTATTCATCTCTGACAAATTTTGAAGAAGTGATAATCCGTGTGTGTCATATATAATTTTGAAGAAGTGATAATCCGTGTGTGTTATATATAATTTTCACGTATTCTAGTCATTTTATTGATCACATACGCTCATGGATGTTTATAGGGTAATTGGTAGAGTTATTTACCTTTTTGGAATCCCCTACTGCTTTCTACTACAAGACTTGTATAAAATGTTTAGGAAAGTCTGAGAGAGGGAGAGAGAGACCCCCTCCTCCCTCAAAAAAAAAAAAAAAAAAAAAAAAAAAAAAAAATACGGATGACGTCAACAGTTTTTTTTTTTTTTTTCCAAGACTAAACACATTAGTATCTAAAACGGATGCCAAGTGCAGTGTGAATAGCGTATGTGTCATTCAGAGTCATGCACGGTCAGTCAGCTTGATGTAGTGTGCATGATGGATTTCTTGTGTCTGCCTGGGAAACTCCATTAAGCCCTCTCACTCACAGGAAGCTCTCTCTCTCTCTCTCCTTCTCTCTCTCTCTCTCTCTCCTTCTCTCTCTCTCTCTCTCTCTCTCTCTCTCTCTCTCTCTCTCTCTCTCTCTCTCTCTCTCTCTCTCTCTCTCTCTCTCTCTCTCCGTGTGGTCTTCAAGGTGAGGGAGGAGGGCTAGTCCAGGGGAAGACGGAGGGAGGTTGGCAAGGACAGAGTGAAAGGGAGACTGTGTGTGTGTGTGGGTGTTGTGAGAGAGTGAGTTGTGTGTTTGTGTTGTGTTGTGTGGGTGTGGGTGTTGTGTGTATGTGTTATGTGTGTGTTAGGTATGTGTTGTGTTGTGTGTGTGAGGTGTGTGTGTGAGTGTGCGTGAGGTGTGTGTGTGAGTGTGCGTGTCCCTTCCTCCCTCTCTTCTTTTGCCTCCCTCCCTATCTTTCTTCCTTTCTTCACTCTCTTCTTTCTCATCCTCCCTCACTTCTTTCACTTTTTCCCTTTCTCTTCTCACTTCCTCCCCCCATCTTTTCTCTCACTTCCTCCCTATCCTCTCCCAATTCCTCCCT
>JAWZYT010003885.1:10000-27500 GCA_034508575.1 Petrolisthes manimaculis | reverse complement strand
CTTCCTCCTCCTCTTCTTCTCTCCCTCCATCCTCCTCTTCATCTCTCCCTCCTTTTCCTCCTCTTCCTTTGTCTTTCCTCTCTTCCCAGTTTTTCTAAGATTTTTCTCTCCTCTCTCATTTTCCTCACTCTTACCCTCATTCTTTCTCAGACTTTTATCTTTCTCTTATTTTTCTCTCTCAACATTATCGTTCATTCTTTCTCTCTCTCTCTCTCTCTTTATTTATCTATCTATCAGTCTATCTATCTCCCTCTCTCTTTCTCTATCTTTCGATCTATATCTGTAACTATTTATCAATTTATTTGTATCTCTACTTATCTCTTCCCATCTCTTTCTTTCTCTCTCTCTCTCTCTCTCTCTCTCATTCCCTTTCTCTCACTCTCTTTCATTCCCTTTCTCTCACTCTCTTTCATTCCCTTTCTCTCACTCTCTTTCATTCCCTTTCTCTCTCTCTCTCATTCCCTTTCTCTCTCTCTCTCTCATTCCCTCTCTTCTTCCCATTCATTACCTCCCTTCACCTTCTCTCCCTGGTAATTTCCCTCGCCTCATCTCACCTCACCAATTTCTTGCCCACTTCATCCAGGTTCCATCAATTACCTCAATTCTTTACCTTCTTCGATCGCTGCTACAGTCTTGTCTGTCCCCCCTTGCTCTAACCCCCCCCCCCTCTCTTTCTTTCTTTCTCTCTCTCTTTCTTTCTCTGTCTCTCTCTGTCTCTGTGTCTCTGCCTGTCTCTTTCTCTCTGTCTGTCTCTGTCTCTCTGTCTCTGTGTCTCTCTCTCTGTATGTATGTTTCTCTTTCTGTCTGTCTGTTTCTCTCTGTCTGTCTGTTTCTCTCTCACTAAAAGGGAATTGGTAGGTAGCATGTAAACAGTAAAATAAAAAAATAATGAAATGGGAAAACAGAGTAAATGCAAAGATGTGGATGGAGAAAAGAACGAATAACAAAGACGAACGAGATGAGAACGAAATGAAACTGGAAACAGAAGTCAGAGAAAAAAAAAAAAAAAAAAAAAAAAAAAAAAAAAAAAAAACAGACACGGACACTCGCACGCACACTTAAAAAAAACCGAGTGGAATGGGAGTGAGGTGTGTTTAACGAGCGCTGGAGGAGGGTACTTGAGCTGAGGGTACGAGGTGGTAAGAGGTAGTTGACTGTTCCCTCTCATCCTCTCTTTCTCTCTCATCCTCTCTCTCTGTCTCTGTCTGTCTGTATCTGTCTGTCTGTATCTGTGTGTGTGTGTGTGTGTGTGTGTGTGTGTGTGTGTGTGTGTGTGTGTGTGTGTGTGTGTGTGTGTGTGTGTGTGTGTGTGTGTGTGTGTGTGTGTGTGTGTCCATTAATGTCCCCTCCCTCCTTGTTTTTATTTCCCCTCACTCCCACTTTCCCTCAAACCATTTTCGTGACGGTATAATTAATTAATGTTGTCGTGTTATTCAGATTAACTCTAGACGATTTTATTGACTTTTAACAGAGCATAAACAGACGTATAAGGAATGGGGCAAAGAAAGAAAAAGTATATAGATAAATTATCTTATCTTAATAGCACAGTCATTTAACACGCATCATGGAGACGTTCAGACAATTACATTTTATATTTTTTTTTTTTGCTAACTGGTGATAAAAACTACCTGGATTTCAAGTCGTTCGTGCAGGTTGGGCTTGAAATTATGGGTTGTGTGTCAATGCCCTGCCAAATACACACGCCACCAACACCACCAACACCAACCAACCATCTCCACTTTTCACCACTACCTTCACTTCCACCTTCACTTCCACCTTCAGTTCCACTACCACTAACCAGCTTCACTTCCACCTCCACTTCCACCTTCACTAACCACCTTCACTTCTATCACCACCTTCACTTCTAACACCAACACCACCACCATCACCTCCAACACCATCACCACCAACACCACCACCACCACCACCACCACCACCACAATCTCCTTCACTTCCCTCCCCACCACACACGTTACCAACCACCTTGTTTATTACCATCATTTTCGCTCTTACTACCACCACCATTACCATTATAATCACTCACTACTACTACTACCACCACCACTACTAGCACGACCAATACTACCATTACCATCCCTTCCACACTATCACCACCAACACTACTATCATCACCATCTTTTTCACTACTACTACTACCACCACCACCACCACCACCACCATCACCAACCACAACAACAACAACAACAACAACAACAACAACATTCTCCCTACCACCATCAGCTTAAATGATCACTTTTTATTTTACGCCTCACACTATCAAATTTGCAACACATTTTTCAAACCCGGCACCTCTGGCTTTGTTGGTCACCTTGTATGTATGTATGTATGTATGTATGTAATAATAATAATAATAATAATAAACGGTTTATTGGACAGAGTGCAGCCCTGAGGCTGAAAATATACATACATAATAAATTGATATAATGGACATAATGGATGAATAGGGTGAGATGTGTAATATATATACAAAGATGATACATGAATGAATAGAGTGGATGATTACTTATTTATTATATTTGTGATGGTAGGGATAGGACTATTTTTGTATCTGTCCGTTCTCGCTTTGATGGGTTTCAATTTATTATAGTGACGGGCTGCCCTAGATGGAGGGGGCAGGGTGGGGGGTAGAAGTGGACGGAGTCTGGGGTGTAGCAGCAACTTTTCACCAAAGGTCTGAAGGTCACGGTGGTGTCTTTCTGTCAGTGAGGGTAGCTTAAGGGAGATTAGCGCCTGGTCGTAGGTAGTGTAGGTGACCCCCAATATAACTCTACAGGCTCTCTTTTGTACCCTCTCCAGCCTGCGTTGTTGTGTGATGGTTAGTGATGATGAGAAGGCTGGAGATGAGTAGGTCAACTTGGGTAGGATGAAAGTAGTATATATATCCCTGAGTTGTTGATGTAGGGCACCCAGGGACTTCATTGTTTTTAGCATGTAGAGTCTGTAGGTGGTTGCCTTGATGATGGTGGTGATGTGTTGCTTCCAATCCAGTTTATTATCAATGGTGACTCCCAGAAGTTTAGTTGACTCAACCAGCTGTAGTGAGTGAGAGCCAATAGTGACATTAGGTGGTGGTACTGGAGTGGTGGATGTACTGATGTGCATCACTACACTCTTGCTTTGGTTGATGGTGACACTATTTTCTCTGGTCCAGGATTGCAGGTGGTCGAGGATATTCTGTAGATGACTGTAATCAGGAGAGTCATTGTTAATAGTGACTCCTACTGTAGAGTCATCCACATACTTCCAGCGGTGTGGTGTGTCAGTGAGGGCATCGTTAATTAGTAGCATAAAGCAAAGAGGGCCCATTTTTGTTCCTTGGGGGATGCCAGAGGTCAGGTTTCGAGAGGTGGAGGTGTGATTTTGATACCGTGTGACCTGCTGTCTCTCACACAGAAAGTCACACAACCATGCCACAAGATATCCAGGGAGACCTAATTTAAGCCCTTTTTTTATCACTGTGGTGTGATCCACTAGATCAAAGGCCTTCCGAAAGTCTATGAAGGCTAAAGCAAGAGATGTTTTGCGTTTGTCTAAGTTCTGATAGATGAAGTCAAGCAGGCTGACAAGGCAATGAGTAGTAGAGGTAGATTTCATGTTGCCAAATTGTTGCAAGTCAATGTAATTACTGATGGTATCATATGCCCAGTTGAATATAAAATCTTCACAGATGAGACTAGGAACAGGGGTAATAGCAATTGGTCTAAGATCATTTAGTGTGGGAGGGTTTGGCAACTTAGGGATGGGTGTTATAAAAGAGGTTTTCCACTCTGTTGGGCATTTGCTTTGTCTAAGGGAGGCATTAATTATTGAAGTGATGGGTACTGCAAGTTCAGGGGAAAACTCTTTGTAAATTTTGATGGGTAAGTCAAGTGGAGTGGTGGATTTTTTTGATTTGAGACTTAGCAATTTTTTGGCAACTTGAAATATTTCGATAGTAGGAGGAGAGGAGGAGGGAAGGTAAGCTGGTAGGAGAGAGAGATTGAGAGGAGGAAGGCTTTGACAAATGGTGGCAAAGTGGGTGTTTATTTGCTCAGCTGCTTCCTCATCTGACACACCAGTGAGGAAATGGAGGGGTTTAGAAGTCTTTCCCAGACCACAGAGGGTTTTTATCTTGGTGTACCACTGACTGGAGTTGTTTTGGAGGAGATGGTGCACCTTGGTGGGGTAATAGGACTTCTTTACCTCACGAATTTCTCTGATTATTTGGTTCCTCAGTTGTTTATACAGGTGGTTGTTGGTGTAGAATGCCTGGTTGCGCAATTCTAGGAGGCGTTTTAGTCTAGGGGTGATCCATGGAAGGTCAGAGGGATGTTTCTTGGATGTTTTGGAGGGAAAGAAATGATGGTAAGCCTCCATAACTGAAGAGTGATAATTTTCCCACTTGGTGTTGACATCTTCAGGTGTAGTGACTTCATTCCATGGATATGTTGTCACCCACTGACCAAATTGTCTTAATGCTGAGTCAGTAAGTGGTCTATAGGTGGTGACTGTACATACAGGTGGTAGGGAGGTGGTGGGAGTTGGGGACCACAGTACTGATGAGTGAGGGCTGCGTCCCATGGGAGGGAGTGGCTGTGGTGGAAGGTACAGGTCAGTCATGTCGGACATTATCAGGTCCAGGGTGTTTTGGCCGTGAGTGGGGAAATTCACTACTTGTATGTATGTATATGTATGTATGTATGTATGCTAATATGAGGTGGGGTGTGTATGTCATTACTGGGTTGGTGGTGGTGGTGGGGGTGATAGTGGTGGTGATGGTGGGTAAAGTTGTAGGGATGGTGGTGGTGGTTAAGGTTATGTTGTGGGTGGTTGTGGTAATGGTGATAGTGGTGGTGGTGGTGGTGCTGGTGATGGAAATGTCGGTAAAAGTCCTGGTGATGGTAATAGTGATGGTGATGGTAATAGTGATGGTAATAGTGTTGGTAATGATAATGATGGTGAAAGTAATGGTGACAGTAATAATGGTGGTAATAATAATAAGTGATAGTGATGGTAATAGTGTCGGTAATAATAATAATAATAATAATAATAATAATAATAATAATAATGGTGATGCAGGGACAGAAATGGAGCCACCAAAAATAGTGTCCACATCATTACTTATGGTGGGTGATTGATTAGTCTTCGAGGCCAATGCCATTACCCTAGTATATGGACGGATAATGACATTGCTGTACCATAAATTACACCGTAGCGTTCACCAAATATAAAATTACTGGATTTATAAAAACATACCTGCGTGGAAAAAATATGTGTTGGTGATAATTACGTCGTGCTCATCTCGTCTGTATGGTGGCAACTACTTTTACTCGAAATATTATTAATATATATATATATATTTTTTTTGTAGTTAATGTTGTACAAGTGCGTGCATACATAATATAGTACAGTACATAGTTTTATATGTACGAAAATTGTACATAAATGAATACATACATCATGCATACATAATTTAGTACAGGTCATAGTTTTATATGTACGAAAATTGTACATAAATGAATACATACATACATACATAGGTTAATATATTATGCATAGTACAGTCGTGGTAATATGTTTTAATATACCAATATGTATAACTTTAATAAATTATATACTGACTATGTATGTTTTCACGTTTTCGAAATTATGATATTTGTTTGAATGGAGTGTAGATGCTTGCAGTTAATTTTGAAGATGCAGCTTAACCCACATTTTGGAAAGCTATCATTATAGGGAAGCTGTCGAATTCTTACATGAGTTATTTGAAAAGTGAAATGAGGATGCAGTAAGATGGATTTCGTCAACACAAACTTTCTACTTTATTTATTTTTCACATTTATCTTTTCCAGTGTTCATAATTTTAATAGGGTTGGCATTATTTACTATCCATTTCCATTCACTTTTCGTCATCGGCTCGCACTCTTATCCATGCAGCCCAGCACTGCTAATTTCCTATCTCACAATCCTCTCCACCAAAGTTATAGGGAATAAAATAGTAATAGTGAATTGGACCCTTCTGATTCCACCAAACTGAACCAAAAACAGACCAAAAATTGACCTTATCTTATGTGTCCTGTTTCTTGGAAGAGTTTGGAGGAATTACGAGCCTCCAATTCTTCACATGAGGATGAAAGAAGAGCTCCCTAGACCTGTAAGACCGCGTAGAACAAAGGTATAAAAGGAGGGATAAAGAGATGGGTGGGACTGTGAGTACGAAGGTAAATAGAATGAAAAAAAAGGAGGGCAACTTTTAATGCAGAGATCCTATTAGTAACCCTCTTAGATCTGATGACGCAATTCAGAGTTTTAATTTTGCTAAAGACGAACAAGTTTCTTCAGCTGAAAATATTCCTCCTTGAACTGGAGACCATTTAGGGGGAGAGATAGATTGTCATTTTGGTGAACTGCATGGAGGAGAGTTTTGTGATGTCTCCAAACTATGCCAGGAAACAGACGCCCTTAATGTATGTTACCTTACCTTAGTGAAGGACCTGTTTACTGGCATAGTTAGGAGGAATTAGTAGCCTTCCAATTCATAGACAAATCTCTTCCAAGAAACAGGACACATATTATAAGCTCATTTTTTGGTCTGTTTTTTGGTTCAGTTTGGTGGAATCAGAAGGGTCCAATTCACCATGACTACTTTATTCCCTATTACTATTTTTATACTATTTTTTTTTTATCAGACTCAGCGATGAATTTTGAAGAGGGGAGACGTCGTATTTGGTGGTGAAATATTGGAAGGCTTCTGATTACTCCAAACTATGCCACAAAACAGATCCCCTATTAGTAACATTAAGGTAGTCTGTTTCATGGTGTAGTTTGGAGGAATCAGTAGCCTTCCAATTCACGAAATAGAAAATCTCCCCTTAAAAGTAAAAATGATGTGAACAGTCGTCATAAAAAATAATCAATAATATTAATAATACAACTGTTAATAATAGTAATAATAATCATAACAATAACATGAAAAATATTAATAATACTAATAATTAAGAGTAGTAATATTTATCATAACATAAATAATAGAAATATTAATAATACTGTTAATTAATTATAATAATAATAATCATGATAATAACAATGAAGATATTAATGATACTGATAATAGTAATAATAATCATAACAATAACATTAAAAATGTCAATAATAATAATAATAGCAATAAAATTAAAAATTTGAATAGTAATCATAGCAATAACATTAAAAATTTCAATAATAATCATAGCAATAACATTAAAAATTTGAATAGTAATCATAGCAATAACAATAAATATTTGAATAGCAATAACATTAAACATTTCAATAATAATCATATCAATAACAATAAAATATTCAATAACAATCATAACAATTACATTAAAAAAAAATTCAATAATAATAAAGCAATCAATTAGTTTGCCTCCAAGAAATGAGAGTGCATGTGCGTTCCTCGTCAAACTGCGACCTATAAACGGGACGATGAAAAGAGGGAGTGAACGGGAGTGTGTCGTAATCCAGTAATGTGGCCCTAAACTCTGTCCTTTTTTATACCTCGTGGCGTGAAATGAGTTGATAACCTGAGATCCTCAATGATATCCTTCTTGGTCGTTACCCTCTTCCCATCTCATATATATTATTACGTATATTATTATTACGTGTTGTTAAGAAGTGAAAGATTTTACACCATCGGCCATAGTGAGAAAAAATAACACCCACACGCACACACACACACACACACACACACACACACACACACACACACACACACACACACACACACACACACACACACACACACACACACACACACACACTCACACACACACACACACACACATACACACACACACACACACACACATACACACACACACACATACACATACACACACACACACACATACACATACACACATCCACCCACACACACACACACACACACACACACACACACACACACACACACACTCAATTGGTGAGAGGTTGCACGAGTGAATGTGGAGAGGAGGAGGAGGAGGAGGAGGAAGATGAATGAAAGGAAGTAATGGAGGAGGAGGTTGAATGAAAGGAAGTGATAGAGGATGAACCAATGAAAGAAAGTGATGGAGGATGAACGAAAGTAAGAAAGTGATGGAGGATGAATGAACACAAGGAAGGGGAGGGGGAGGATGAAAAAGAGGAGATGAACATTTCTTTCTATACATTTCTATAATATAAACTAATTGAAGATCTATGTCTCTCTCTCTCTCTCTCTCTCTCTCTCTCTCACACACACACACACACACACACACACACACACACACACACACACACACGCACACACGCACGCACGCACCTCTTCCCATCCCTTTCTTTCTCTCATTCTCTCAATCCACTCTCAGTCTCACTCTCACACAATTCAGCTACACCCGTTCCCACTAAACTTGACCTACTAATTCTCCCTCCCTTCCTCCCTTCCTCCCTCCCTCCCTTCCTCCTTTCCCCCTTTCCCCCCTCCCCCCCTCCCCCGCTCCCTCCCTCCCTCCCTTCCTTCCTTCCTTCCTCCGTTCCTCTCTCCCTCTTTTCCCCCTCATTTGATTTTAATCTCGTTTCTTCTGTTTCAGTGCCTCGGCCGGGTTTGACTTTCACTCCATTTTTTTGACCAGTTTTTTTTTTTTTTTTTTTTTTTTTTTTTTGTTCATTCTGGTGCTCTGTCTCATTCATTCATTTATTCATTATCACTCATTTCCCTCTTTCACTTATTTACTTTTTCACTTACAATTCCTCTTTCTCTCACTCTCTCTCTCTCTCTCTCTCTCTCTCTCTGTCTCTCTCTCTCTCTCTCGCACACACACACACACACACAAACACACACACACTTACACACTTATACACTTATCCACTAACCACTCCTCACACACGGACTACTCTCTTTAATTAACTCGCTTTATCACTCATTCTCCCCTCTCACTTACTAACTCACTTTCTCACTCCTCCACTCTTAGGCTTTTCACTCACTCATTCGCTCACATTTGCTCTCCCTCACTGGTCTTTTTCACTCAATGTTCTCTCTCTCTCTCTCTCTCTCTCTCTCTCTCTCTCTCTCTCTCTCTCTGTCTCTCTGTCTCTCTGTCTCTCTGTCTCTCTGTCTCTCTGTCTCTGTCTCTCTTTCTCTGTCTCTCTCTAACCGTTGCTACTTTTCTGGCTTTTTCCCTCCCAACCCTCGCCCTCCCTGACAGAAATACATAAAGAAGAGCGAATGTCTTTGAAACCTCCTAACAGTTGCTCCCTCCTCTTCTCTCCTCTCCTCTCCTCTCTTCTCTCCTCTCTTCTCTCCTCTCCTCTCAGTGGCAGGGGAAAGAAGGAAGGAAGGAAGGGAGGGAGGGAAGGAAGGAGGCGAGAGAGATGCAGAGAAACGAGTAGAAGACTGGGAAAGAGAGGGAGCGAGAGAGAAGGAAAGGAAATATAGATTGTTTGATAAAAAGGAAAACAAAAATGGAAAGGAGAAGAGAAGAAGATAAGGAAGAGATATGTTGAGAGATAATAAGATAAAGAAATGAGAAAGGGAGCAGGAAGAGGAGCGTAAAGACGGGAGAAAGAGGAGATAAAGATAGTTTGATTAGATGGAAGATAAATTATATAGGTACATACATATTTATATAGGCGAATTGATAAAAAGGTTGACAGATTGATAGATTGAGGTCAGAGAGAGAGAGAGAGAGAGAGAGAGAGAGAGAGAGAGTAAGAAGGATACAAATGGGGTAATGAAAGTGAAAACGAAAAGGAAAAAGAGGGAGAGATAAGGAAAGAATGAGGAGGAGGAGGAAGAAGGCTGGAAGAGAGATAGGAGGAAATGAAAGGGAGGAGAGGAGGGGGAATACTGAAGAGGAAGAGAGGAAAGAGAAAGTGTATTCTGTAATATGGACACTATATATGTATGTATGTATATGTATGTATACAACAGAGGGAAATGGAAGGGATGGTAGGAAAAAAAACGAAATAGGAGAGAAACAAAAGAGGAAAGGAAGAGAGAGAGAGAGAGAGAGAGAGAGAGAGAGAGAGAGAGAGAGAGAGAGAGAGAGAGAGAGAGGCAGAGACAGACAGGTAGAGAGATAGAGACATGCAGAGAGAGAAAAAGGCTGAAAGAGAAAGACAGACAGAGTGAGATAGATAGACGAAGAGAAATGACAGAGAGAGAGAAAAAACAAAACAATAACAGACACACGAAATGATAGACACACACAAACACACTCAGAGAGAGAGAGAGAAAGAGAGAGATAAGCAGAAAGAGATAGACACAGACCGATACAGAGAAAGACAGACACAGATAGATACAGACACAGAGAGATAAGCATTGGGAAAGGAAGGAAGGGAGAGGGAGAGGGGAGTGAAAATATCAGTTCCAAGGGAAATAGAAGGAAGGAAGGAAAGAAGGAAGGAAGGAAGGAAGGAAGGAAGAGCTTGGGAAGGGACAGGTTAGATAAACATAGAGACAGAAGGGAAGAAGGGAAACACAAAACCAGAAAAAAAATGGAAGGACATAAGAATGGTCAAGGGTGTAGGAGTGAAAAAGATAGAGGAAGAAGGAGATGATGAGGGAAGTGAAAGAGAGAGAGAGGAAGAAAATGTTGAGTGAAGTAAGATAGAGAGAAGAGGAGGAGATGAAAAGTGAAGTGAAAAAGAGAAAGAGGAGGAAGAAGGAGATGAAGAGTGAATTTATTAAGAGAGAGAGAGAAAGAAAGGAGATACAAAGAAATACAAAGGAAGTACAGGTAACAGGAGGTACATAGTGGCATTTTACGAGGTTACCTGTTTAACTAGGCTAATCTAAACTACGTGTAGAAGGAAAGGATAGATAAAGGAAAAGGCTCCTCCCCACCCACCACTCCCACCGGGTACTTCGGTTGGAAAAACAGATAGAAAATAACACCTTGTTTGCTATAAAGAACGTACAAGGAAATTTTATAAGATAGTAGGAAAAGTGGTTGAAGCCTGATTCTAACATCTACAGTACTTATTACTATATGATTTTTTTTTTTTTACCTTATTCTTGAAAATATTTATCGAGGCGATGTTTAAAGGTTTCTACTGTATTCCCTTCTACTACAGATGCCAGGAGTTTATTCCAATAGTTTACAACTCTGATATTGCAAAAGTTCTTTCGCTGTTCTTTGTTAAAACGTTTTCCTTTTAATTCATAACCGTTATGAAGAGTGAAGTGAGAAAGAGAGAGAGGAAAAAGGAGTTGAAGAGTGAAGTGAAAGAGAGAGGAAGGAGGATATGAAAAGTGAAGAGAGAGAGAGAAATGAAGAATGAAAAGTAAAGTGAGAGAGAGAGAGATGAAGCGTGAAGCGTGAAGTGGAAGCGAGAGAGGAAGAAGGAGACGAAGAACTTGAGGAATCATTGAAGGAAGATGTTTTTTGACAGTCTTGGCGGAAAGAAGAGATATGATGAGAGGCTGGATGGATCTCTCTCTCTCTCTCTCTCTCTCTCTCTCTCTCTCATTTTTTGTTGACGTAGAGGCTTGGAAAGATGTCAGGTATGATAGATATCTTTTACGTGACAACAAGATTAAGACGGACCCAGTGATCGTATAGGAGAATAATTATTGGAGACTTGTTTGTGATTGCTCCTAACTTAATATAACTTAATATGACTTAATGTAACAGTATTATAAGTATATAAGTATTTTCCTCCTCTGTCACATGTTGTGGGCTTTAGATAGCAATTACTTAGTCGGGCAAATAAATTGGTTGGATAAAAAAATGAGTCTTTGTTTGTGTTATCGATAATGTGATGAGTGAGATGACGGTTTCAATCCTACTTTTCTATATAGACAAAAAAATAAAAATAAGTAAAATACACTTAGCTGATTGGGAAGAAAAAAAAGGAGCGGAAAAAATACGACTGCCGAGGAGCAAAACAAATATTATAACTCCAATATTATTCTTGGCTTAGTTTATTTAATGACGTTTTAACTCAGGTATGTTTGTTTGGGTTCCTATTTTTGCTTACCTGTTTGTATATCAAGATTAAATAAAACTTGGTGGCTTTCGAAGTTTCTGCCAAAAGTGGTACTCGTGACTGACTGGTAATATAAGGAAAAATGTAAAACCTCTTTCTTTAATTAAGTGTAGGAACCTTTTGTGTTCAATTTGGAGTCAATGGTGGCCTCCAAACTCAGTTATAAAACACATCCCCTGTTTAATTCCATATGGAGGGGTTCTGTTTCCTGGCATAGTTGGAGGAATCAGTAGCCTTCCCATTTCCCATTATAGATTACTACTCCCCTTCAGTGCTCTATGTGTAATGTTATGAATTCGGTCGTCATCTTCCACTGACGCTGTTGTAGGAATGACGTGAAGTGGGTACAATAAAGTTGGCAGGTTTGAGCCATTTACCGAATCATCCAAACTAGTTGAAGAAAATCCTACTACGGTACTACATATACTTGAACTAGGCTGATTCTGTTTGTTTCACTTCGTATATTGTGGAGTATTTGATGTGACCAAACCATACCAAGGATATCGTAGTTTCTAAATAAATAAATATATAAATAAAAGTAAAAAAATAATTAAGTTCGTGGCAGAAGGGGGAATGAAATGAAGTGTAATTGTCACTAGAATCCTCCCGTCACAAAAAAATGAATTACAAACACGAAGCAGAAAATTGAAGAATAATGTACAAATCCTGCGTCATGCAATTTTTATCATTCCACATAAAAGGAAGGAAGGAAGGACCCCCCAGGCAAGTCTTCCCCTTCCTTCCTTCCTTCCTTCCTTCCTTTCTTCCTTCCTTCCTTCCTTCCTTCCTTCCTTCCTTTCTTCCTTTCTTCCTTTCTTCCTTTCTTCCTTCCTTCCTTCCTTCCTTCCTTCCTTCCTTCCTTCCTTCCGCCTTGCATGGATGGTCCTCTGTCATGCGAATTTCAGACTTCCTCCATTGGCGTGTACTGGAGTTAATTTGCCGGTGCTGTAATTACTCGTCGGTGTGCAAAAACATTCGTAGTCTGTCGAAATTGGGTTTTTGTAACGTGTGGTGCGTGTTGAGTGGGATGGGGTGTGGTGGGTTGGGAGAGCCTTGGTATGGGAGGGGGTCTGCATGAATTCACTGTCCAGAGTTGAGTTGAAGTACAAAAGGGTAATAAATAAATGAATATATAACTAGATAAATAAAACATGAGGTGGGAGAGTTAATGCTATATCGTTGTGAGGTTGTTTGGTTTTAGAAGACAATGTTAAGTTGCTCAGTTCATTGTATTATGCAGCTAGAGTCACTCATACACGTTAAGACTTCTTCAGGTAAGACATCTTTTAAGACATGTGATAAACTATCTATTCTGGTAAAATAATATCTTGACTTCAGAGGCCAGAGTGTGTCGTGGTGTTTATGGGGAAAGGTTGGACTGCTTGAAAAAAGAGTTGGTCTGCTCGAAACTGCCTCGGTTCATGTCTTCTTCTCATCTACCGTTTATTCAAAGTGTATCAAGTAGACCAACTTTCTCCCTCAAGCGCCACCACTGAGGTCAGGTTGTAGGTAGATGAGATGAAGGAATGAGTTGAGGCAATGATTCTCGCAGACCAACCTTTCCCCAAAACATCCAAATTCACTGTCACCAAAAGCGATGAAAGCACGTGTGTTATTAATTAAATGTCTTGCCTGGGAGGTATTGAATTTGATGAGGGACTGTACTGATCCCTAATAAAGCTTCATGAAGATCTGCATCGAAATGAACTGGAAGAGAGTTAATTAATTATATTCCTCAGCCTCGTGTAGTTTAATATAGTTGAGGACACATGTAACAGGCACAACAGAGACCGCCCCCCCACACCCAACCCCCAACCCCCAACCCCCAACCCCCATCGAATAATAACAAGAGAAGATCAAGATGTGGTTTGTAGAGTCGAGTCCTTTCTTATGCTCTCTGAGGGGGTCCCCGTTCCAAGTGTGTCTGTTTCTTGTGTCCGCAACTGTACATGTCAATTTCACCCAAAGAATGAGGTTTGTTTTTGTGTGTTGTGAAAATTGCGATGTGAATATCGTATATAACTTGTGTCGGGTCGAGATCATAGTTCATGTTGTTGTTGTTGGTTGTTGTTGTTGTTGCTTATCCAATTTAACTTATTCTAATCTGACTTGACTTGCTCTTGAGTTATTCCAGGTAATGTTTGTTGTCTTTCCCGGAGAGAATTAAATAAAACTTTGTGCCTTGAGAAAGTTGGGAGTATTGTATTGCTCACTCATCAGTGGACGGGAATAAAACATTTCTCCTCTCAGGGTAAGGATTTTCTTGCGCTCGTACACACACACACACATACACACACACACACACACACACACACACACACACGTACATATTATTTATAGATGTATCCATCATTCATTCTCATTTTATTATAATTTTAAATGTAATATGTATATTTTCAGCCTATCAGCTGCCACTAATCAATAAACCGTATATTATTATTATAATAATAATTATTATTATTATTACACACACATACACACACGCACACGCACATATATATATACACACACACAATCATACAAGTACACACACACACACACACACACACACACCAAGGTCTGAGGTCAGCAGTGAGGGAGACAGGTGGGGAACTCAAATAATTTTACTCCTTCCCGTCGGTCGCCTCGGTGCCAAAAGACCCACATTCTCAATATTATTAAGGAGGGGTGGGAATTGGGGGACAGGTTTGGGGTTTGGGGTGGTGCGGGAGTAGGGGGACAGGCTTGGGGTGGGGTGGGGTGTGGGGGGGGGTAGAAAGACTGTCCCATATTCCCGCACCACCAGCCCTAATAACCCCCCCAAGCTTGTCTCCCTACTCCCGCACCCCCCTATCCCCCCAAGCCTGTCTCCCTACTCCCGCACCCCCTCCAAAACCCCCCAAGCCTGTCCCCTACTCCCACACACACACACCTTAAGTTTCTCTCCTACTCCACACATTACTAATACACTCGCGTTCCCTCGAGTGCCCGTGGTGAGGGTTTCTTCTCACTTGAATAAAATAGTATGGAATAAAGCAGTCATGATATGGACGGGAAAGAGAGTATAATATCTGAGTATAATAAATGCCAGGAGAAATTGCATACGTGATTCGTAGATCGTATTCAATAATGGAAGGGTTGATGTAGTATTTATGTTTGGGAGTGGTTGGGGTGTATCTTTGTCAGGTATTGTCAAGTAGTTAATTATTTTTTCATTGTTTACTATTTGTTTTGTTTACTCTTTTGTTTTGTTTACTCTTTTATTTACTCTTTTATTACTCTTTTGTTTACTCTTTTGTTTACTATTTTGTTTTGTTTACTCTTTTGTTTTGTTTTTTGACAGAAGCCAAAAACGATGCTCAGATACTTTGATCTTCGACTGTGGAATCTTCTGTTGTACGCAAACTGATTGATGGTTACTGATTCCTCCAAACTATGACAGGAAACAAACTGATATGCCTCTGTGTACGAGTTGGGGATCTGTTGTGTAGAGTATAGTTAGGAGGAATCAATAGCAGTCCATTTCACCCTTTAAGGACCCTGCATGTGATCGTGTATGAAAGTTGGAGGCTCCTGATTCCTCCTGACCATGCCACGAAACAAGCTCCCTCCATAAATATTATATAGGTGGTGTTTCGTGGCAATATTTAAAGGACTCATTTTTCTCTAATTTTCAGACTACATCATCACAGGGTCCTTAACAGATAACAGGTCAGTGTACTCGTAGAATTGATAGGGTGAGCAATACTAAAAATAATTGAAGGGTTGGTGTGAATATATTAAATTCATGAAAATTAATTTATGAAAGAATGGAGAAATGTACGTGTTTTGATATGAAAATGTGGAAAGTAGGAAAGGGAAGATACAACAACAGAAGAGTGTATGTACAGTATGTTATGTGTAAGAAAGAAGCGTGGAATAAGAAAGTAGAGAGGGAAAATACAACAACAGAAGAGTGTATGTATGTATGTTATGTGTAAGAAAGAAGTGTGGAATAAGAAAGAGTAAATAAAAAATAAAAAACTTGTGCTGGATCGATCGGCAAGAGTGAAGAGATTCGCCAGGCGTGAATGTTAATAAAGAAAAGTTTGGTGAGAGAGAGAGAGAGCGAGAGAGCGAGAGAGCTAGAGAGCTAGAGCGAGAGAGCGAGAGCGTGCTTGTCTGAGTGTATAATAAAGAAAGGCTTGTGTGTGTGTGTGTGTGTGTGTGTATGTGTGTGTGTCTGTGTGTATGTTGTGTGAGTGTGCCTGTGCCTGTGCCTGTGAGTGTATGTGTATGTGTATATATATATGTGTATGTGAATGTGCGTGTGAGTGTGTGTGTGCCTGTGTGTGTGTTAAACGTATAGGACGAGGTAAGGAGGATATTTTTTTCCCGTGTTGGTAAGTAGGGAGGAGAGGCGATGAAAATGAGTCTCCTTCACGTCCAGCCAAATCCTGAGGTATGCTAGGAGGGCTAACATGTCTTCTGAAGGGACCATAGACAAACACTTCACTACCCCTGCCCCTGCCCCTGCCCCTGCCCCCCCCCGCCCCCCCCCTGTCGTCGTCCTCCTCCTCGAAAAACACCCACACACATACACACATTATGCTCACCCCCCACACACACACACATTATGCTCACACACACAGGCACATTATGCTCACATCTGTCTCTCTCTCTCTCTCTCTCTCTCACACACACACACACACACACACACACACACATTATACTCACATCTCTCTCTCTCTCTCTCTCTCTCTCTCTCTCTTCTCTCTCTCTCTCTCTCTCTCTCTCTCTCTCTCTCTCTCTCTTTCTCTCTCTCTTTCTCTCTCTCTTTCTCTCTTTCTTTTTCTCTCTCACACACATACACACACACACACACACCTGAGGCTTCACTCTGAGCACGTCCATATAATCTAATCTGAACACATAACTTGCATCACTTGTGGGGAAGGAAGGAAGAGAAAGGAGAAAAAAAGGAGGAGACGGAGGAAGAGGAGGAGGAGGAGAAAAAAAGGAGGAGATGGATGAAGAGGAGGAGGAGGAGGAAAAGGAAATGAGAAAAAAAGGAGACGGAGGAAGAGGAGAAGGAAGGAGGAAAAGGAAATGAGAAAGAAATAGGATATGGAGGAGGAGGAGGAGGAGAGAGGAGGAGGAGGAAATGAGAAATAGTAGGAAATGGAGGAGGAAATTGAAGAACATGAGGAAGAGGAAGAGAAAATGATAAAAAGGAGGAGACGGAGGAAGAGGAGGAGGAGGAAGAGAAAATGAGAAAAAATTTAGGAGACGGAGGAGGAAATTGAAGAAAATGAGGAGGAGGAGGAGGAGGAGGAGGAGGAAACTGAGCAAAATGTTGATGTTGATGATGATGAGAAAACTGAGGAAAATGATGAGAGGAGAAGGAAAATGATGATGAGGTGGAAGAGGAATTGAAGAAAAAGATGATGAAAAGGAGGAAGATGATGATGATGATGAGAAGGAAATGGAGGAGGAAATGGAGAAAATGATGATGAAGAAGGAAAATGATATAATGAGATGGAGAAAGGAGGAG
>JAWZYT010003885.1:2500-5000 GCA_034508575.1 Petrolisthes manimaculis | reverse complement strand
GATAGACAGATAGAGTGGGGAACTGGAAGATGTTTTGTAAGGAGGGAGAGGGAGATTAAGAAGTGTGTGAAGAAGTGAGAGAAGTATATGCAAAGAAAATTAAAGTAAACTGAATGTATAAAGAAACACACATACTAAAACACACACATACACACACACACACACACACACACACACACACACACACACACACACACACACACCATACACACACACACCATACACACACACACACACACACGGAGAGAAAGAAAAGTTTAAACTCTTCATTATTTTATATTTCTTCGCCTTTCAATTCCATGCACCCTTCTTCATCTATCTACTCTTCATATATGTTTCACTCCTCTCTTCATTCCTCTTCATACCCTTCTCCCTTGCTTCCTCGGACCATCTTTCACAAACTCTCTATTACTCTCTGTTCCTTCCTACACGTCCCTGTCTGTCTCACAATTTAGTTTCTCTCTCACACCATCACTTAGGTCCTCTTGTCACACACACACACACACACACACACACACACACACACACACACACACACACACAACACACTCTCTCTTTCACTGTTCCCTCACAGCATGTCACATCCGTACCTTCTTAGTCTTAAATTTAGTCTTTCCATCAAACCTGGAGCATATCTTTTCAGAGCATTTCCATCACAATTTTCTCTCTCATACCCATAACACCTACTCTAATCTCTCTCTCTCTCTCTCTCACTCCTCTCTCTCTCTCTCTCTCTCTCTCTCTCTCCTCTCTCTCTTCTCTCTCCTCTCACTCTCTCTCTCTCTATCTATCTATCTATCTATCTATTTCTATCTATCTATTTCTATCTATATCTATCTATCTATATCTATCTATCTATCTCTCACCCTCTGGCTTACACTCCTTCTACCTCACACCTTCTGCCACACTCATAACCCTCTTTACCCACACTAATTACACTTTCCTTTCACCTTCTGAAACACCTCTCCCTCTCCCATCTCTCAATGACGCCCTCTACTCTGTATTCATCCTTCTCTATTCTTCCTTTCTCCTTCCTTTCCTTCATCTTCTTTTCTTGTCCTTCCTTTCCTTCATCTTCTTTTCTTGTCCATCCTTTCCTTCGTCTTCTTTTCTTCTCCTTCCTTTCCTTCATTTTCTTTTCTTGTCCTTCCTTTCCTTCATTTTCTTTTCTTGTCCTTCCTTTCCTTCATCTTCTTTTCTTGTCCTTCCTTTCCTTCATCTTCTTTTCTTGTCCTTCCTTTCCTTCGTCTTCTTTTCTTCTCCTTCCTTCCCTCTATAGTTCCATATTAAAAAAAAAAATACTCCCTATAAACACAGACACACACACAGACACACACATTGCTCGCTAGCTCAGTGGTTATCATCCTCTCCTGCCGAGGTACACAACCCGTTCAAGGATGTTAAGTATATCTTACTGGCCACTGAAATGTATAAGTTTGTCTACTCTTTACTTTCACTTTGAAAACAAACTTCTTAGTAATTTGTTTGGCCTCATATTCATATCTCACCTGCAAATATGCTTCAGTAACTGCCTTAATTAACTAATGCAAGTGATTTTCAGTAGTACATGTGGCCAGCTAAAGTAAGAAATGTTTTTGTGGGCATAATTTGTCATCACTTAATTTTTTTATTTTGCTACAATCTACCCTCTCCAAAGTGGTGCTGGACCCTCTTTCCCTAAACAGTTTTTCTGATGTAATACATATATCAATTACATCATCAGATGGATACACCAAATTTCTTCTGTCTTTAAGTGTTACCAAGGAAAGAATATGTTTATAAGTCTTGTCAAAATTTAGGGCAACAATGTATAGTTCACAATACAAGGACTTCATTAATTTATATATAACAAATACCGCTATATATACAACTATCTTATTTGTACACTTTGAAAGGTGGGACTGATTTGGAATATATACATATTCCTTTAGCTCTTCATTAACAGAATCAGCTAATATTCTACTTTTCAGAACAGAGTCATTGATTACCAGAAGAGAAACATTATTTTTAATATTTCTAACACATTTGCTTGACAGACTTAAAATTGGAACCGAATCCAATGGTATGCAGTTGCCTCGTACAATTAGCATGACCAAGTAACCGATCATCCTAACTAGGAAAGCAAAGTGGATAATGCAGTATTTAATTATGTATGTAATGCCAATTACAGTTACACTGAGAAGGAAGCCAACTCTTATACTGTAATTTTTAATGTCATAAAGTAGGAGAAAGAAAAATAACTGAATTATTGTTGTATATTCAAAACCATGACATTTTCAACCTTAGTGATGGGTTTCACAAACTTAATCCCTTAATGAATTTCCTTATTAATAAATCGATCCCTCCTTAAGTAACACACAAACACAGCCGTTTATTAATTTGTTTTGTGACCTTCCCTCACACGTGGATATTTACCACACTTAAATTGTACACACACATACACAAGCACGTACACACACGCACACGCACACACACCCACACACACACACACACACATGAT